>BJCM01000021.1:0-35682 GCA_018326385.1 Flaveria bidentis | reverse complement strand
TATACTAGTTAGTACCAACAGTCGCCAGGAACGGGCCTTGGGTGAATATATTCCGACAAGATTCTTTGTGTACGTCGTTAGGTTTGGTTGTAAAGCTCATGTCATGTGATTTTGCTTACTTATAACTGTATTCACGGTATTCCGCAACAAACATTATACAACATCAATTACTTATTTACAACTTAAACCTACGAGCTCACCAACAATTTTGTTGACCATTTTGAGTATATCTTTTCAGGTGACAATACTATTTGAAGATCTAGGTGTGTTGCCTTAGTGGAGACCCTAGGATGCATTTTGGGACTAAACACATATTTTGAAAACATTTATTGTAATCTGTTTTGAACAACATTATTCTTTTGATACTTGTTCCCAGGTTGTGGGAATTACATTACAATGTTATCATCTTTGTTTATGTGAATCATGTATCACGTGTATGCTTATGGCTATGTTGTCGTGAATATTGACTAAACACGACACAAGTCCCCTTGTTGTCGGGTGTCGTCATGACACGTTTGTCATCATTTATTACATTGCATCTCTAATGCTTACCATGTGTTATAACGATCCCGTCTCGTTACATCACCGTGTTTCCGCTCTTACGGGGGTGTGACATAGGAGCTCACGAATTTGCTTTTGGTTGCCCGGGTGAAAACTTCCCAGGGAGGTCACCCATCCCTGGATTGCTCCCACCTGAGCACGCTTAACTGTGGAGTTCTCCTCTCATCCACATCCAATACGCCCAAAATACGTTGTTGATGTTATAGCTCAGACATTCCTTATGAACCAGGAATCTCTCATGTCCACGGCCAATGTAGGATATGTATAGGGTGTCACAAGCACCCCCTGTTTGGACTCATCGTCCTCGATGAGCCCGATAAGTCACCATCCTTGGTAAGGTATGTCCCACACCCCGAACGGCACAGGAATAGCTCTGATACCATTTTGTAACACCCGATCTCTCACACCAACAATATTGTCCGCTTTGCCTATTAGGAGCTCACGGATTTGCTTTTGGTTGCCCGAGTGAAAACTTCCCAGGGAGGTCACCCATCCCTGGATTGCTCCCACCTGAACACGCTTAACTGTGGAGTTCTCCTCTCATCCACATCCAATACGCATAAAACGTGTTGTTGATGTTAAAGCTCAGACATTCCTTATGAACCAGGAATCTCTTCTGTCCACGACCAATGTGGGATATGTATAGGATGTCACATAAACTAAAGTTTAAAGATTAGTATTATTATTTTATTACTTGTGGTTATCACTTATAATTATTACTCATATGGAACTTTAATCATATCTTATTTTAAAATATCATTTTATACTTCATTAACTTTCATTATAATTAATATTTAATCTTTTAACTCGTGTAATCCACGAGTTTACTAATGTTAGTATTATATTAATAACAATCAACAACTAGTCAATTTTATTTTTTCAACCCGTTTTGTAATACATTTAGTTTTATATATGTTTTTGTGTTATTTTAATAATGATCTCTCTATCTCCCGTATAATACACGAATAACTAAAGCTAGTATAGTAATATGCCATCACCTGCAACATAATAACATGTAAAACACACCAAAATTTTGTAATATTAAAACACGTTATGAAAGTTAAATGGCTTTCTTTACATAAAAGGTTAGAATTGATTTAGCACATTCATGAAATCTATAAATTATTGTCTGATACTTTTTCTTTTCTAAGCAATTAAAATATACTTGTTTTCTATTATTAGAACACTTTATGAATAACAAACTTATTCTTAATGTTTGAATATTACATCCGAATTAACCCTCATCTAATCCAGATTCACTGGCAAAGCCAAGTTAAGATCGGAAATTAATAATTGATTGTATACCCCAATTATATGAAATACAGATTTTAATTTGGAAATAGTCGTTTTATTGTATAATTATGCATTATATGACATGTGTAGGATTAAATTATTAAATGTTCTCCTTGACAATTAAAGAATTGATGTTTAAGAACTTTAAACATGCCCTAAAGCTTTATGATGATTGTAACAAGTATTTAGGAATTAAAGTTAATCACACTAATAGAAAATAGCACAATAGTGGGGTGGGGTGGGATGGGGTGGGGTGGGGTGAGGTTGGGGTGTGTAAGGGGATCAAGTATCAAGATAATGAGAAGAATGTAAATAATAAAAGAATTTAGAGTTTACAAATGACTGAAAGCATAAAAAGTAGAAACAATTTTGATGTTATTACTTTTTTATAGATCCCGTACATCAATTTTTTAAAAGAGAATATATTACCGATCAATAAAATATTTTAAATATATCATTGATATATAATGTTTATAAAACAACATTTTTCACTAATATGATATATTTTGATTATGACGGTTTAAATAAACTAATTATAATTATAATGGCATGTCTAATATTACAGCAGTGTAGTTAAGTTGTTTATGTCTAACGCATGAGCAAATAGAGTAACTACATATTTTTGTGTCCAAACCAATAAAACATATCGTATGTGCAAAAACACTTTTAATCAAACTAACACAATTAATTTGCTCCATAACGTATTTCCTACTTCTCTTTTCGTTTCTAGTTATTTATTTTTAATTTTAAACCAAGCATATTCATTTTTGTCACATATGTAAAATTGTCATAATTATTCTTACACCTTTTAGATTTAATACTATTATTGTTATGACTCTACCGTATATACTATAATTATACATTCAGTTCCGATTAATGAACCCACTCATATTTAAACATCTCTATCAATACAACCCAACAGGATGTATCTTCTTTTTGTAACGGATTACTCACGCAAAGAGACGAGACGATTTAAGATCATTGTGTTTTGTGATTGAAATTCACACAATGACATTTTGATAAATAGTTACAAACTAAAACCATCTATATTAGAACGAAAATCCTCCACTAGCATTGTGTTTGTGTGACCCCATCAGTTAAAATACGACCTTGTTATTTGGATATCCACTTTGGAATATCATTTTCTCTTTTATCTCTCTATTTATATAATACAGAGAGAGACTTAGAGACTATTTAATAATTTTTGAATTATTAAGTGTTGAACCATTAAATGTTGAACTATGAAGAGGTCTAAACCATTAAGAGCTAGTATATCGTTTAACTATTCAAAAACAAATGTCTGACAAATTCAGTTAAGATGTTTTAACCATTCAACATTAGACTTTTTAACCATTCAGCGATAGTATAATTTTTAACCATTCAGAGGCAAATGTCTGAACCATTCAGATATTTGCTCGTGAAACAAACAATCCGAATCATTAAATGTTGAACCATTAAAATGTTAATTCATATGCTACCAAATAGCCCTTTAAAAGATGTCTTGTTCATCATAGGTCTTCTTATCCGATGGTAATGCAGTACAAATATGACGGCTTCAGCTTGTGATCTTCTAGGCTTCAGTTTAAACCTGATTTAATGAGGTTTCCTCATAATTGGGAGCTCTTTTTTTATCATGTTTCTAAACGAGTCAAGTCTTAGATTATTAAAATCACCATGAATGATTGACATCTTGTTTTAGAAGGAAGGTCTTATATTGAGCGGGTTGAGGGTGCAGTCCCGTCTGATACAATAATAAATAATGAACGACGGCGGTGGTCTGACACGGTCATGGTTGTTAGTGTGGGTTCGGCGAGTTGGTCCGGTCCACTATTCACGGATCCTGTCCCACATAACTTTCGAACCTCCTAAACATTTTATAATTAATATTACTCTACACGACTACACTTGTGACTTTTTTAATTATATTTTAAATAAGCTCGAATTAGAAAAAAATTATCAGTAAAATAGTAAGATAAGAACATATATAAACATCAATAACATGTTTCATGATTTACCTTTTATTATGATTTATCAATCTAACGTTAACCTTTAACTTGTAAGGCGTTAGCTAGCTACAGTAACTTTATGTGCGTTTTCATATAGTTTTTATTTAATATTGGTCTGCCGTGAAGTACACTTAAGAAAGTTGCTTTTATCTTAAAGAAAGTTGCTTTTATCTTAAAGAAACTACTGTCGCTAAACATATCTCATCACTACGGCTTGTATAAACTATTAATAATGACTTAAAATTTTGTTACACCTATGAAAATTTCTCATAAGTTATCGTATGTTATTAATTAACTATTTATAAGAGTACAATAATTATAACTTTAAACAAACCTATGCAAATCATTGTAAAAATATCAGTTGAGAAAAAACAAAAATTAGAACTACCACGACTTTTTTTATTAATACGAAAAACAGAAGATCACAACCTAAACTCTATACAATGACATTTTTTATACTACTTCTAGGATTAACTACTAAAATACCCAAATCAATTATAGCTCAAACACAAAACCTTGATAACTTAAGTAGAACTAAATATATAACCTATAAAAAATGTTTTTTAAAACACGTATCATCATTCTAGCATATCAAATGACAGTGTTACCATTCTAACATATCAAAAATTTTATTTTCCCGCATCTCCCTCGTAATTAATATGAAATTTTAAAAATAATTAATTTGACTTTTCTTTTTAAGTAAAATATGTTAAAACAAATATTTTTATATTTTGTTTCTTGTCTCTCTCATATTAAATGATAATTATTGTAAATAAGTAAATTAAACTATTAACATATAAAATATACACGTAGGTATTTTAATAATTATTAATACATATTAAATATAGAGTAATAATTTTTAATTCATTATGTGTTATAACTTTTAAATATTCATTAAATTTTTATTCCACCAACGGATAATAAAATATAAAAAATAAAATATTTATAAAACTAATAATTTTAATATGTTTTATTTATTCCACTCATGTAATACATGATATAGTAAAAGATATTTTTAAAGATATCTTTAGACTCTTTTCGATTCTCTTTCTCAAACTTGACAAGTGGATTTAACTTCTAACAATCATAAACATCTACCCTACTTAAAATAATATTATAAACATCAAATAATATATTATGTAGTTAGTTTAAACAATTCACTGATTAAATACAAAAGATGTGACTGACAAGCGTTGAACACGTCTCTAAACAACTAATATATAATTACTCAATGAGCTTATTAGTTTGGTAGTATACGTCCTTGTAAATATTTATAAGTATAAAATCAGATTGAATTAGATGTAAAAAAAAGCTAATGTGAGAAGAAACTAATACATACTTTGAGATTTTAAAATGAAGTTTCAAATCCTTACGTACCGACTCATATTCAATTATTTTTTTATAGAATTGATGGTTTAATGAATGATATATTCCGGTAAATTACCAGTGATTTTTAATCTAACTAGTTAAGATAAGATACTAATGATATGTAAATATGAAAAGATCATATGTATTATTTTAAGTAAAATGTTTAAGGTTGAACCAGAAAGTTTTTTCAAATTATTCTCCTAAAAGGATTGGGTGTTTGGTCTCCGCTAAAAACAAACAAATGATTCTGATTAAGGATAACATATATCATTTAAAATAAAATTGTAGATTTCTCAAAAGAAAATACGCCGGTAGATTTATTATTAAATCATCGGGAATTTAATGCATGCGGTGTAAATAATAAATTAATATATTTTAAGTACCACGTATGGTCTATGGAGCCCTTATTGTCTGTATGTAGAATTAAACAAAAAGAAAAAAATAGATAAAATAATTTCTTTCAAAATAAAACAAGAAAGTCGATAAGAAAATTTTGTTTATTTATTGGTACACTCCAGTCAAGAAGATTATAGAAAAACTATTACACTTAGTATTCTACTTTGATCATCTCTTCTAATTGCTACCTATTTTATGGAAAATATTTCAGAAAATTATAAATATATGATCATCTTGTATTGCTGAAAAGAGCCTACTAAAGATAAAATATAAAATATCACTGTCTCTACATAAAGAAATGATTAATGATTAATATCAGTTTAGTGAGACGCTGTGACAATTATCTCTACTAATCTCTAGATAGAACCATAAACTTAAGGCCTTTGATTTCAAATGGTATTTTTCAATATTATATATATATATATACATACATATATATATATATATATGTATGTATGTATACATATATATTTGAACGGCCAACGAATAAATTTTTTTTAAGCCCGGTCACCCGAGTAAACCCATTGGCGAAAGATCATCCACGCCCGTGAACACAGACAACGCCGCTGACCAGGCTCGCCTATCATTTCAAGAGAAACCCACCACCTAAAGATCCACTGTGGTAAAACCCCTGACCCATTAGAAGCATATTGCATCTAACGAGACTACAACTCATAACCTTTCATTTTTTCAAAGTTATATATTATTTTGTTTTCTTCCGACCTTCACAATTGGACCTACATAGCCGCCTTTGTTGATGCGTTGCTTAATGTTTATCCCTCAATAATTTAGAAATTAATTAATTAAATAGAAAACTGTAAATTATGGGATTTAATTAAGACCCACCATAAACACGCACGTCTTATTATTTTTTTCTCTTTTTGTTTGTACCTCTTAATCTTTCTCTAATAAAACAAAAAGGATAATATATGAATAATAGGAAATTATATGTTATATATATATATATATATATATGAATAATAGGAAATTATATGTTATATATATCTATACTATATATAAAGTATTTAGGAGTGGTATTTTAAGATACATTAAAATTAAAAACACATATTGTACTTAATGCATAAGGTACAATTATTTTTAAAAGTAAAATAGTAATTATATCATTATGTATGAATTAACCCCATACAGTTAGTTACATAATAAATCTATACTTACTAACATTTACATAAAAGTTTAACAAATTTGAACTATTTGAGGGTAAAATGTTATTTATAATATTATTTACATATGGTATAATTAGTTACATAATAATATAATCTTACACTTACTAACAATTACATAAAATTTTATATTATCTACACATAACAAAAAAAAAACTTAAGTTGTTTAAGATTTCAGCTATATCTATTAATCTATTACGTTTAACAACTTAAGACTACAATTGGAACCTGCATTTTTAAAACGTTTGTGTAAATTTTTTGCTAAACCGATCTGTATTTTGTGAGATACAATAAGTTAATACGTGAATATACAAATAGTTATGGAAAACTCATTTGTTTGATATTTTAAATTTTAGATTAGAAAAAACATAATTAACTTTGTAAAAATACTACAAGAATAAATAAATATTAAAAACACGTGCCGGATGTAAAATGTTGTCCCGTCGCATAGCGCGAACACCCTTATAGTATATTATTAACTTATGTATTTAGAAACAAAATTTGATTTTATTCATATAAATTTTATTAGTTTATATTTATCTTATACTGTTAATATGATTGATGTTACCCTTAAGTTTTATTTTCTTTGTCAATAGCAACAATACTTCTAACAATTTTTCATGTGTTTTGTTCTAACTTTTTAAGGGTGTTATTGTTAACGAAATGATAATTAAAAGTGTCAGGTAAGTAAAATTTATAGTTGTCATTGACTAAACTGCTAGTATAAGTTATAATTGGCAAATTAGTCATATTATAAATTATTAAAATACAATTTTCTTGATGAAATTATAGTTTGTTAAAAACCATGTTTAAAGAAAGTATTTATGCATCACGACTTAGTAGACTTTAGTATTATATAGGCTAATGAAATCTTGAAACGAAAATAATATTTGATAGTTGAGTCACAATAAAATTTCTGATTATTTGATCGGTTAATATACCAAATTTTTAGTTGATAACTGTTTTTGTTCAAAAAAAATAAAAGAAACTTGAAATATTAGAGTTTAGAGAATATATAAATAAATATTGTTGTTCAAAAAAATATGTAAATAAATATTATTATTTTGAAAACCCGGAAACAACGGGCCATGACAGGGGGTCCGATGTGTCTTTATTTACTAGTACATGATAGGCATCGAATTTAATGAAATTAATTGTACACTCACCAAACTTTCTAACATTATACCATCTTCTCTAATTCCTATGTTCCTACTCGAGATTTGTTAAATAAAGGCGTGAAATGTTACGTTCAGCGAAACTCATTTTCCAATATGACAGTAATGTTTATAAATAATATAATACTATAATCAATAATCAACTAGCCTATAAACATACTAAGTTAATATCTCGTGTATTACACGGGTTGAATAAATAAAATAATAAATAATTAGTAATAAAAATTTATGAATTATAAAACCATGTTTGAATATAAAATACGATTATAATTGCATATAAATAGTTATTTCAAGTAAATAAACAATAGATAAGTTATAGATAGATAGATATATAGATAAATAGATGGTCTATAAACTCATTTATTAAACGAATTATAATTAGTAATAAACACGAAAAGTTACAGTACGATATTTTAATATAAGATATGTATAAAATTATATATATACATACTTGTTCAAGAGATAAAACAGTTATACTATTTAACTCTTTTATCTAAATAGTTTTACTTTTAAATATTTGTTTTAAGATTTTCTTATAAAAAATTATTGTTTATAAAAATATTGTTTTATTAAAAACTCAAGTTTCTAATTATTCGGGTTGTTTTAATAAAGCTTAACTATATTTGTATATCCGACGTACTAATTTATGGTTTATCACCCCGTTTTTTACCCATTAAAACTATAAAAAAAAACAAAACCGGTCTGAACCGGTCCGGTTTCCCGGTCCGACCAGTGGTTCGGGACGAACCGGCCGATTCGACCACTAAAAAATGATTCACACCAGATCGGACCGGACATGACACCGATTTCCGGTCGAACCGGTTGGTCCGATCCTGTCTAAAAAAACACTGGTGAAACATTATCCCTCACGCGGGACTCTTAGGATATAAAGCGCCCACTCCGTCACCCTTAATATGATTAAAAGAATAGCTATTTCATATTGATAACCATGACCACCCGTGATGATTAAACTTTGTTATTTGACTAAATTAAGGATTTGTTGTAGTAATTTGGAAAATTAAATAAAATAACTTTTTATAAGCAAATATAGGTTATTCTTTAAAATTTATAATAATAAAGTTGGACATATTCAAATCATAGTAAACTGTATACACTTTGGACACTTAAAAGTAGATATTATGAAACAATAACATGGTTATATAGGCGTAAAGGGGTGATCATACCAAAAACATTTGTAAGTATGAGAAGAGTAACAAGAACTGACATGTGTATTCTAAATACAGGATGCTTGCATTTGAAAAAAAACATAAAAGTTTGATAACAAATTCACGTAAAGTTGGCGCGACGTTGCACATGTAAAACACCATGTATTGGGTGGGTGCTAGGGTTACATTGTTATACAAGTCGTTCGAAACACTTTAAAAAAATCTCAAACATGGTAATGCTATTCAAATTATAAATAAAATTACTTGATTTATTGTATAATATTTGATAAAAAAAATACTAAAGCAGATAAAAATAGTTGTGTTCAAACTTCAAAAAAAATTTTACATAAGCAAATTATTTTTCATCTCTTAATCGTAACTACAAACCAACTTATTACGAAATTATCATCGTCTTATCTTCAACATTAATATATAGAGACACACACACATACATACACATTTTAGAGTGTATGGATGGTCGTTTTCTTAGGATGAAAGACAGTAAACCCTGCAACCATCGTCTGTATTGTCCACTTCATCGTCCTCTGCCTCTTCGAAATATCATTTGGGTATGGTTATGTCACGTTATCCTCTACCAATTCTTGGACCACTTGAATGTGTCCTATTCATTTTCCAAATTTGTTTTACTTATAAAAACAGAATCATTTATGTTCTATTCTACCTTAGCCTTAGTTTAGTTTGTCTATATTATATAGAGAAAAAATATCATGAGGAATCCATGGTTGGTTTGATATTTGAACATCTCCAATACATGATACTAAAAACACACAAATCCATCGAGTCATATTAGCGATACTTGCATCCTTAAAAACACTAGTTTATTATTTAATCTATCATCCTTTACAAATTACAACCATATTGCATTATCATACCTCCATATTTTACCATTTTATTTATTATAATAAACCATATAATTTATATAAGCGAATGTTTTTTAAAACTTAAAAGTTACATGTATGTATATCATACACATGGGTACACAAGTCATTAATGTGCATGATACTAACACCCCTTTTACAATACCCACATCTTTTTCATATTCCTCGCTTTTTATATTTATCTTTTTTTTTTTTTTTTGCTACCTTTAAACTGACATCAACTTGTGATCAATTGAAAAACAAGAAAGAAGAAAAATCAAACATTAGTCTGCTCTTTCTCTTTTACGTTAGTATTGTTAATTTTCGATTCGGTAGTATAATCCTTTTGTCTGGTAGAGTAATTTTATATATATATATATATATTGAGTCGCCCCCTTAAAAAATATGATTTCGCCCCCCGTTCCCCCTAGTGGATTTCTCAAGCTCCGTCATTGCTGCTGGTGTTCCGCAATATGTGCGTTTGTGGTGAACACCAACTGGACTCCACCGACTCATAGATCCCGCGTTGAGGATGCTCTTTTACAATTACAATATATTAAGTTATTTTTTTAGCTTTAGTGTTTAAAGTTTATTATAAATAAAAAAATCCATAAATTCCTTAATATTTTCCTACTTATAAATCAAAATTAGTGGTTTACAACTTACCTTCCCAATTGAGGTAATATAATTTTACATGTTTTATTGTATAGCTAAAATGTCTTAAAGTTGTGATAATTCTTAAAGTATCAAGTATTTAATACAAGAAGAATATTATTTTAGTAATATATTTATATATATGTATGGATTATTATTCAAAAATAAAGGGCCCAAAGTATTATCATTTCTACAGTCGTGCATGTGCTGATAGCTATTGAAAACAACACTACCCCTCCCCCCATGTAACCATCAATGTACGACTTTGAAAGCCTGCTGTTATTTAACAATTTCAATCACTTTTTATAATATCAATTTTCAATTAAATATTTCAAATTCATAAATTTAAGGCATTATACTGTCATAAAACTTTGAATAGATTGATTAAATATAACTTTATATAGCTGATTAATATATCATTAATATATTATATATACGTCAAACAGTTATAATTATTATTTGTACGTTTTTTTATAGATATATTCAAGGAAGTACAATGCTTGATCAATATTTTATTCTATGATTTATATTGATGATAAGAACTTAGTAGTCATAAACTGTAAAGGCATGCGTCATATTCTCAATTTATTGTAACTAGTGGTAACAAAATTGTTTGATAAAACATGTTTGACTCTTTTCTTGAAAGAAATTGATGGTTTGACTAAGGGACATCCTAATTACTAAGAAAAACAATTGAATTTTGAAAGAAAAATTTATAATTACATACTGATGACGATATAAAATGTTAGTTTAACAAAATGGTTTGTGGGGACACCCTAATTATTAAGTTGTGTATTATATAGTCAAAAGATTAAGAATCCAAATCCCACAATTAATTACACGGATGGTCCCTGGGGTTCTAGCACATTAAGAATTTGATCTCAAACTTAAAAGTTTATGGATTTGATTCTAGTAGTTTGCATTAAAACGTGAAATAAATATGAAATAACAACCAAAAGAGACATACACATTTAATGTGGTTATGTGAGATCAAGGTGACATCTTTTCTCCCCATACAAGAAATAATATATTCCATATTATTAGTATGACTCAAAGTATTTTTATACATAGGCAATGAAAATCACATGCATACTTGTATTTGTAGGGCACAGAAGCTTTAGGGCGGGTACATAGAACTTATTTAATAATTTAGAATATCTAAAGTTTTTGAATTTGGAAAAATTGGATTTGTGCTAATTTTTGAAAGAAAATGAAAAATTGAATTAATTGAGATCATTAAAAAATATAATTTAGGGTACAATTGGTTGACATAATAATGTTGTTTAGCTTGTTAATTTGTTAATTTGAGATAACATAAATTTTTGCACGAATGTAAATGGCATAGAATTACAATGTTAGGGTTGTCATATAGCCAGGCTCACAAACACAGCACATGGTACTTCTTATGTTAAGGCATGTGACTACAAACAAACATTGTTTAGTTTGCGTGTTATGGCATCATTGGGAGTCATGAAGCGTGTTAGAAAACATGAAGAAAGGTATTTTATGAATGTGCACGATGTGCGTCTTAAGGTCACATGTTGTGCAATCTATAAATTAATGAAACTCCCTTTTATCTTAGAGGCCAAGTTATAACTTATAAATTTACCTTGACTAGACATAAGCAGTTAAGTATGTGTTTTTTCTTTTCAAGAGATATGGATTATTTCAGAAACATTTATTAGCATTCATCTAGTCATGATTTAACACTTCAAAGCCATTCTGACCCCACTCCAAGTTATAAGCTATTATAAAAACTCACAATTAGACCTTGAATCTACATTGAGCTCATTTCTCAGGTGATTATAGTACACTAAAATCAACAATCAATTTTTATACTTACTACACCTCCATTAAAAAGTATTCAAAAGCATTATTAAATCATTATATAACTATTTGAAAAGGGTTATTATATTCTTGAATAAATACAAAAAAAATTAGCACATATACAGTTTAAAGACATGAAATAGTAATTACTAATTACCCCACATTAGTAATTGCAAATGGTTATGGTCCATGGTGTGACAGGTCTGGTTTCTGGCATTGTTTGTCTTTAGTTTTATTTATTATTCACTCATTTCTTCATGTGTTGTAGGGTTACCTTTTCATGTACTATTTTTCACAATTATGAAATCAATGACATATATAATCTTTGTCTCGCCTCAATGGTTTTCCATTATGTGAGTACTACTATCCCATACAAGTATTCAATTAATTTTCCTCCAATAGTTAACTTTTTTAATTATAATAATAATATAGTAACTTTATCATCTATTTTTTAAGTAAATTAGATGGTAGATCTACAGGGATACAGTGTAAACAATAATTTACGAGTGTTTAGAGTATGGTTCAGTCGGTTTTTAATGAAAGTCATAAGTTCAACTACTAACTATATAGTTTCGAACAAAGACAAAGCAAACCGGTAGGTGGTGCCGAGTGCGGGTCAACCATCCAAACTGGTCAAATTTTATGGTTTGGTGATATCAATTGATTATTTGTATTAAAGTATAGTTCCAACTAAAACTTGTAAAACAACAATAGACTTTCATGATCAAAATTCAAAATACATATGCACAATTACATATGTATCTTCCAAGAATTAAATATACATATCAAAATACATATGCACAATTAGACTGTTTGGTGTTTTTAGCAATTTATGAGCACCTCCGATTAGTATTTTAATTGAGTTGGTTCATCTATAATTCTTGATCTATTTTTCTTTTCAGATTTTTATATACTTGAATCCACTGTATAGTTAAAAAGAATATCATTAAATTAAATGATAAAAGGAGAAGCTAGAAAAGGGCATATGAAACACTAGAATACACAAGTTATCATGTCTCTTTGTTATCATTGATTCAGACCACTTTTTTCTTTTCAATTTCAATGCAGCAGGTGGTTCAACCCCACATGATCAATAGTTGCATCAGGGTCAGAAAACTTACTGGGTTCAATCTATGTGTCACTCATATTTTGGGGTTTAATCGACCCCCCTGTCAATCACCAAGGTTAGCCAAAATTATTCATAAAATGCAAATCATTACACATCTTTTAACTTTTGAATTTTCATGCAACATTTGTTGACATGATTTAGCAGAGGAATATTTCTATAAGAAGTTGTTATCGAAAAACCCACTCAGTGTTTTGATTGACTAGTTAAGCTGTTGGATCACATAATACTGTGTTTGCGTATGATATGCAAGTTAAAGGCATAAAATCTATGAATTTCGGAATTGTTTAAACCTAAAACTATTCATAGTATCTTCCCCATTCATATCCCCTACAATTAACAATAAACCATCATCTTTTAAAAATTCCGCTTATTTTTTGAAAACCCCTCACATCAGCTTACTCTTATTAAGCCTTATTTAAGCTAAATAGTACTTAAATATTGTTTTTTATTTTTTTATTTTATTTGTTTTTCACTCACAACCACTTATAAAAAATATAAAATAATACAAAAAAATATAAAATAATACAAAAAAAATATAAAATAATACAAAAAAATATAAAATAATACATATGAGGTTTGGATGGTGACCCCTAAATGAGATCATAGTTTCCTGTAAAGATCTAGGGAATGAAAATATGGTCCATGGAAATATGATGCAGGAGCACATAATGTTTTTTTAGTATTTTTCTTATAGTTTAAAGATTGAGGTAAATACGTAAAAGCTTAAATAAATGTTCTAAGACATTAATAGAGTAATATTTTTGCTCCTTACGGTTTGATGAAAATAACAATTTTCCTTCAAAAAATTAGAATCATCAATTTATTTTCAAATGGTTCATAAGTTGTTTCAATTCAATCCAAAAGTTTTATAAATTATTTCAACTTGATTCCAAACAATAAAACATTTGAATTAAAATTGAAATAAATAATGAAAATTTTGGATTGAAATTGATGTTTTTAAACTTTTAAAGAAAACAGTTACTTTTGTTAAATCTTAGGGAGGAAAACTAAAATTAACTCAAATTAATAATATGGTTAGAAACCTAAAACATATTACAGACTATAGAGGCCCAATGATGATCGTTGTGGCCTTGTGGGATTGGTTGGAGGCCCATGTAACATGGGCTCACTGTGCTCATGGACCGTAGCCCAAATATACATGCAGTCGTGGTTTAATACTTAAATGCTTTTTAACTAAAAGCAAATACATGGTAAAAGGGATTTAATTTGTTGTTTTCTATAAGATATTTTCTTACATTAAGTATTTATTATTAAACCAAATTAAAACCTTTTGTTACATGGGTGTACATACTACTTTTGACTAAATTGGATAATCACTTTATTGAAACTATTTTTAAACTCTAAACATATAGATTATGCATATGGTTACTAAATATGTCCGCTTTTTAAAATATTTTGATTTTATTGCAGGTCTTTGTCACATTTGACAAACGGGTGCTAAGTTAATCTAGAATAATCATTAATTGAATGTTATTATCAAGATAAGAAACTTTTCATTGAGGCATCTAACTCTTTCGGACAAAAAAAGATAATGTTGCTTTAAATCAATCATATGATTTCAAAGCAACATTCATATAACAAACATGTCAAATACATTTTTTACGTAATCCCCATAGGGGGATTTGCTCTTTATACCTTGTTAGGGGTTATCTTTGTTAAACCCTTACTACCCAGGCACTACTGTTGGGACCCACATCTTCTAGTGGGCTTTACTCACTTAACTACCGATACAAATGTTCACTTTACTATTAATCATAATAGTTTCAACATACGTGTACACTACACCTTTTAATGCCCAGGTGACTTAGCTAACCGTAACACATCCGACTACATGCTTTGGCTAACATAGCTGTGCTATCACACATGGTAGATATTAGTGATATCAATCCAGACCACAAGTGAATCTCACACACTAAACTTATTTGTCGATCTATTCGTTTACCACCAACAATCGTAACAAAAAAACTCATATTCTACCGTTGAGTTGTTTATGTCAGTTTACTTATTCAAAGACCAACGAATAACTTATCCTCCATGTATAAATACCCATCCACTTATCGAGGTATGCTCTTCTGTGTTTGTAAGTCTAACTTACACTAGAATATGTTTCTAATACCTATCCATTTGACGAGGTATGATATTTCACGTTTGTAATACAACTTGCACTTGATTGTCCTTCTAATAACACCAACTACCACCATGGACTGTCAACCCTTAAACCCCATTACCAAAAGCACCACTCCAAACCCATGCTGTCTAGTGACATTTATCCATTTGAACTATAAAAATACACCACTTCAAACCATATTGTCTAGTGATATTTGTCCATTTGAACTATAAAGATACAGTTCACTTCACAATAGTTAGAATGCCCTTGATTAAACGAACAATCCACACTTTCCTAACTTGTATATGTATAAATGCATATTGAGATTCCTAATTTTGTTATAAGCAAATCCATTTATACAAAAATGAAAAAAAATATAATAAAAACTTTAATAAACAAAAAAGAAAAAAAAACAAAGGAAAACATGAAAAGGGGTTTGGTCACTTCATTTTTTCCACTTTTAGTTTTATCCCTCCGAATTACAAAGAAAAAAAAAGAAAAAACGAGCGAGTGTGTACACGAAGAACATATACACAAATCACAATTGAATCTCAATCTATCAACGAATCGATGTTCTACATCAACAACCAGAGATGATGATGCTCGTTAACAGCCAATTAAACCTGCAAATGCCACATTATTGCTGATGTATTCGTCTCACGATCCATAACTACGATGCAAACAAATGCTAATCGAAACACAAAAAAACGCGATTCGGTGATGCGGTCGTGATTCGATTGTAGTTTGTATAGATTTCGGTAATCTGTTTATCGTTTCGGTTAATTGATAAGGAAAATAGAAGAGGAAATGAACGTTGGTGATGGAGGAGATGTCGCGGCAGCTCCGGCGGGTCCACCACCGCCGCTTGATTGGAAATTCTCTCAGGTGTTTGGTGAACGGACCGCCGGTGAAGAAGTTCAAGAAGGTAAAGTAGGTTTGATTTTGGTTTTGACTGATTTTGTTTATGTTTTGTTGTTACATTGATCTGCTGATTTTTATTAGGGTTTGGATGAAGTATGTTTGTGATCTGTTTATTGGATCGATGCATTAATGATTAATTGATGATTACAGGAAGAATTAGAGTAGTAAAAGTACTTGTAGTTTGTAGAGTTGTTGATCCAGAGGTATATTAGTATATAAAGTACAATTTCGCGGTTTCAACATGATTTATTCTATTTTGGTATTTTCATAGCTTAAAGCCATGGTTAGAGCTCTTAGAGGTTATTATTAAGCTACCTTGAGTGATTGGATGTGTAAAAACATAAATTTCAGCAACCAAGATGGTTACTGGTGTACAGAATGTAATGCATGCACATGTGACCACCTGTGTATACTGTTTAGTGTTTTATGAAGAGAAGACAAGTGGAGCTACTGGATGATTGGTTCAATGGTTGTGGTATTAATAGGTGGTTATATTTATTATATTTTCTTTTTTACCAGTGATGCTTATCTCAGCCCACAATGACAATATGTTTTATTGGCTAACTGTACTTTCCAATTTCCATAATATTACAATATTACTGTCTAGTTCTATAGTCTCCCTACTGAAATTTATTTGGTGGACGAGTTAGGTTCATGTGCTCGGTGCTGCTATATTATTGCTTATCTTTTTTTCAATTAGACAGTTCCGGAATCTAATAATAGGCTGGGTGTTTGTTAAAAATAAATTGATGCATGCTTTCCATGTGCTTCGATTGGAATGCTGTTTTACCTTCCACTACAAGCAAAGGTTGACCCCGAAAAAGTCAATTCATGAAAATCGCTAGATGCCTTGTGTTTTATGTCATTACAAATCCCTGTTATATCCATATGTTAAGATCATACGGGGAAGGCTGTCACTCAGATATACTCTATGTGTAGGCCATCTGAGAATTTAATATGATGTAAGCGATGCATTCTTTATTGACGGTTATTAACACCTGTCAATTTCACTATTAATTTCTAGTGTTATGTATGAGTATGTTAAAAAAATGGCCAAGTATTGTATCATATGAGTCTCAAAATGTTATTGTGAGCAAATGATAAGTAGGACGATTACATGTATTGATGGCAACTATGTATGATATTTTTATTTCAGATGAACAATGCTTTAATTGACATATCTCTTTCTAGCAATTAATCATCGTTTTATTTTTCACTTTTTTAGTTCACTATATAACTAAGTTTTGAAACTTGGATCTCTCCTCTCCCTTCTTTGATGCCTTCTGAAGCAAACAATCAGTAGTTCTTATTTACATAATTTTTCACCTTTAAGAAACATACAATCTTTGTATTTTGCTATTTCAACAGTTCATCTCCATTATATATGATCTAGCACCATTGGTATAATTGTTGGTTTTACAGCCCTTATTCCACTTCTTTAAGAATTTTCCATCTCTTCGAAAATTGTGATTTTAATTTGCATTATCTGATATCTTTGCACTCTATTTTGCAGTTGATATAATCTCAGCAATCGAGTTTGATAAAAGCGGTGATCATCTTGCAACTGGTGATCGTGGGGGCAGGGTGGTTTTATTTGAGAGAACAGATACAAAACAGGTTTGTGCCACAGTATATCACATTTATTTTTGATATTTTGTTTCTGTTCTATAATTGTTCTGCATCTTGTACTTATGATTTCTGTATATTGCTAAGGCTTTCTTTGTTACTCACATTTTCTACTTTTTTTAGAATGGTGGAAGTAGAAGGGATTTAGAGAAGATTGATTGCCCTACAAGTAGGCATCCAGAGTTCCGTTACAAAACTGAGTTCCAGAGTCATGAACCTGAGGTTTCTTTGAACTTTTTATCATGTTTATTTTCCAGTTGATGGATATCCTTTTTCATGCTACATCTCCATTATTCTTTCAGTTTGATTATTTAAAGAGTTTGGAGATTGAGGAGAAAATTAACAAAATTAGATGGTGCCAAACAGCCAATGGCGCCCTTTTTCTTCTGTCGACTAACGATAAAACCATTAAGTTCTGGAAGGTAACCACTCTAATTCCCTTTCACTAAGTTGCATTTCCAACATGGTCATGTATGTAAAGTGTAGACCTTTGTTTTGCATCTATGGTATTTTGTTTGTATTAGTAAGTTTAAATTCAAAGAGTTTATCTTTTGCTGTCGGCTTAGGCTGCAATGATGTTTACATTAAGTGATATTAAATCTATCATCAAATAGTGGTCAACTACTTTAGCTGACATTAAAATCTGAATATGTTATATCAAAAGGTTTAAGCCATCTCTTGTCCATTCACACCTTTTTGAAGTCCATAATTGGCAATCCAAAAGACATTATATCAAAAGATATTCCTGACAAGTTTTTTAATCATCTGGAAACTGTTTGGCATAAAGGTTAGCATTTATTCTCTGGTTAAGGGTGATAAAGAGATTTTTTTGAGAAACTTCTGTAGTTTAATTCTTTACATTGGATTTTACATAGTTATTTCTTCAACTTTTATTTCTTAATTTCATTCTGTTACTGGGGCAATTTTATATATGTATTGAATTTTCCCCGAATCATGCTTGAAGTGCATTCTACATTGTGTATTGAAAACTTGTGTTTTGGGAAACATGTAATTTTTCAAGTTAGAGGGGGGGTATATGAAATTCCCGTTTGTTATTCAGCAATGCAAGTTTCATGTGAATCTAGCATTCTGTCTTCATATCACACAGGTTCAAGAGAAGAAAGTCAAGAAAGTTGCAAGCATGAACATGGACCATTCTAAAGTTGTTGGAAAAAACAATATTGGTGGTTCAAGTGTTTCTTCAAGTACTAATTCTCATCTTGCAAATGGGGGATACAAGGATAAATCTTCCACAAATTTGATCAATGACTTCAAATTTCCTCCAGGTGGCATCCCATCACTGCGTCTACCTGTGGTAATGTTACTCGACTCGTATATATATTTGGCACAATTATGTTGTCTTATTTAACACTTTCACATCACCACCTCACTGTTCCCTCATTTCAATGTTTTAAACCAATTATTTTAATAGACCACCAATAGTTGTGAAAACCTGACTGTTCTTCATTTAGCACCGTTAATGACCCTTCTTTTTTTTCCTTTCATATGATTATTTTTTCAACTGGATTGACACTTAAAATTAAAATGTATTTATAGGTGACTTATAATGAGACCAGTCTTGTTACCAGATGTAGAAGAGTGTATGCTCACGCACATGACTACCATATCAACTCGATCTCAAATAATAGGTTTGCATTTTTTAATTCTTTCCAAATACCATTAACTTTGCTTATAGACACAAATCTGATTTTAATTGTTTCAATCTCATTTTGTAAGTCGGGACGGTGCACCTTGAAGAGATGCTATCGATTGATATCAGTTTTCAGTACTTTATTGTATAGTGAAGGTAGTCCACATATCACGCTAAATAAAAACTAAAAGTAATATTAAAAAAAAGAATCCACCAGTCAGGTATTTGAAATATTTTGGCGAAGGGAGGAGTTCAAGAACTATTATCACATCTTTATCATTCAAATCTTGATACATGAATCTGGAGAGAGATAAGAAAGGGGTATTAGATTTTTGCTCTTATTTTTTATTTCCCATTTACTTGAGATGGAAACAAAAGGAAGAAAATGTAATGCTTTAATCTTCATGTTCCTGAGAATGTAAGGGGAAGAAAGTTGACAATTTTGCAATGACACGATTATTATGTATTATGTAAAGTAGGTTAGTTGAGGTTGGGGGTAGTTTGGTCACCAATATAAAGGATCCAAAAGCGTAGATTAGTTTCTGTTCTGATGTCCACTTCTTCCCCCGTTTATATGCATCAGTGACGGCGAAACATTCATCTCAGCTGATGATCTTCGGATAAACCTTTGGAATTTGGAAATTAGCAATCAGAGTTTCAATATTGTGGATGTTAAGCCTGCCAACATGGAGGATCTTACTGGTACAGTTTTTTTAACATCTATCTGATTTCACTCAATTTAATGCATGCTTTCTTTATTGGGAAGAGATGCAATGCATGGGACCACAAGACTCATTGCATGCCCCTCTTTACATTGGCTTGGGACAGACCATGTAATGACAAGAAATAGAGTTATATATGCTGTGGATAGAGGGGGCAATTACAAGTTATGACTGAGTAATTTAGGTTGTGTATTACTATTCCAAATGCTTTAAATAAAATTTTTTGATCCTAATAATATTGTTTTTAATGCATATAGCCTTCTTACTTGTATATTATTGAGAAATAATCTTGCTTTTTGTGCTAAAAGGGGAACTTGTGAAATAAATTGGAAGTGCACAAATATTCATCATTTCTTTAGTAATATTGGTTTTACTGCTAAAAGGGGTAAGAGCAAAATTGGTTTAAAGTTCCCGAAAGTCTACATTAATGTATATATCTAAATCATTTTTCATGTAAAGATTTTATTTTGTATATCTTACATAAGGTAATAGTTATTGCGAAATAAGTGAGAAATATACAAAAAAGTGTTCGTGGACCAAACCAAACCCAGCCTGTTTCAACCCACATTGACATTTCTTCTTTAGTGTTTGCAATGCTTTTTTCTGTTTTTAGCATCGAGTTTTTTTTTGGGTTATTTATGATACTTACCTTGACCGTGAATTAACTTCAATTGCAGAGGTGATTACATGTGCTGAGTTTCATCCTACTCATTGTAGCACACTAGCTTATAGCAGTTCAAAAGGATCCATTCGTCTCATTGATTTGCGTCAGTCAGCGTTATGTGACAAACATTCTAAATTGTAAGTGTTCTTTTGTGCCATTTATGCTTTTCCTAAATACAGATCTATTTCTGTTTGTTGCTTTTCCTAAGTTAATAACAACAGACTTATGGGTACTATGGAATAACTAAGAATTAAGAAGACATTATTATGTATAGATGCATTGTAGCTTGTATGTAATATTAAAAAAAGCTGTAATTATTCTTTTTTATAGGTTGGTGGAACATGAAGCTCCTGGTTCTAAATCATTTTTCACAGAGATAATAGCGTCTACTTCTGATTTAAAGTTTGGAAGGGATGGAAGATATATACTTAGTCGTGATTACATGACCCTTAAGGTTTGTGATTTTTCTGTTTTTGCTATGTTATGTGATTCTGTTTTTCATCTATTGCACTTTTGATTCTGGACATCTATATGGCATAGCTTTATATCTACAAAAACACAGGAAGTGAAAAAAACCTTGACCAACAGGTTTAGTTGAATTTTGGAAATGCTTATTAGCTCTCAATGTCCGATAAAGGTGGCAATTTGTGTGTATTTACTTAACTAGGTTATATTTTATCTCCAAATACTTATAGAACTATAAAAAATTAGCTAAACTGAAACGGTTCAAACATGATGAAAGTCCCCCGAATTTGTGCATTTACATGGTTATACCTTGTAGCTTTATTCCAGATTAGTGTATTATTAATTAGTGTAGTTGTTATCACATCTATTATTTCGTATATTAGTTATACAGAGTTTAATATTAGAAGTACCCACTACCCATTTTACCACCTTTGATGAAGATTGCATGCATTGTGCTTAAAGTTATTTTTCCCTTTTATCTCCAGAATTTAGTTTAATGTGAAAGAGTGTTAAATGTCCTTCAAACCTCTAGATTACATGGGTTAGTGAAACAGTAATACCATTATGTGATAGGTTTGTGAGACAGTGGTGTTCTCCTTTATTGTGTAAGGGGGGCAACTGGACAAGTGTGACAAATAATCTGCTAGATGTATATTCTACTCCTTGCTTCTTAATATAAACTTTACTGTTTCATTCTTCGCATTTCCAAATTAAATATCAATACCATTGGGTCATGGGTGTCTCCTTATGTTGCCATTACCGAGGGTTATTTTAGATACTTTACAAACAACTATGCCTAGTAAAATCCACTCTTAGTAGGGCTATTGGTAGGGTCTGGGGAGGGTGGGATGGGGACAAACCTTTTCTCTAACCCATGGGATAGAGAGGATGCTCCTTGATTCTAGTTATTTATATAATAGCCAAACAACTCATGTGGTTTTGAGCGATCACATATTCTTAACTTTTATGGTTTGTGCAGCTATGGGACATCAACATGGACTCTGGTCCAGTTTCAACATTCCAGGTGCATGAATATTTAAGACCTAAGGTATGTGCATCCATATACCTGTTCTACTACCAACTTTTAGCCTTTGTTTTTCTTTTATCTTTGCATTGATGTTTTTAAATTGCTCACCTTCAGTTATGTGATCTATATGAAAATGATTCAATCTTCGATAAATTTGAATGCTGCTTGAGTGGTGATGGCCAGCGAGTTGCAACTGGTTCTTACAGGTAATTACCCCCCACCCAAAAAAAAATCCCTCCCCCCAACCTTCCCACCCACACATATACACAGCGCACACACTAACTCGTCAAATATCAAAGGGCATGTGACATAATATATCATGGTTTTGCTAGAAAGGTGTCTCCAAGTGGTTGATAGTTCAAGCCTTATGGTGGACAAAGTTGTAGATTTAAGAGTAGGATTAGAGGGTGTGTGAGCTAGTCGTTCCTAAAAAAAAAAAACTAACATGTCACATTTATCTAATTTTTCAGCAATTTATTCCGTGTGTTTGGGTGCGATCCTGGCAGTAATGAATCTACTACCTTGGAAGCTACCAAAAACCCAATGAGGTAACAATATTTGTTTTTTTCATTTTTTTTGGTTACTGTTAACTTTTTTAACTTTCTGTAAATGTGATTTGCTAAGGGGAATTTTGTGAAATTAAAACTGTAGGAGACAAGTGCTGACACCTTCAAGGCCTACCAGATCCCTAAGCAGCATAACCCGTGCGGTTAGACGAGGTCAACTTTCTTATTTTTATATGCCTTAATTCTTGAGGTGCCAATTTCGGCCAATTTATCTAGAGAGTCGATTGGCTTGTGTTTATTCCAAATGGGTCAAATAAAAATTTAACTAAATGAGTCGATCCTGTTGAATGTCCCTAAAACTCTAATGTTAATGCATACAATCTTCTAAATTATTTTATTGGGAGTCTTGGGTTATTGTTTTTCTGGTCCAAAAAGTAACGCATAATTCTTTATGATTTTTTTTCTTGAAAATGAAAAGTGTCCGCGGGTTAACCTGGCGCAACACGGCCCGAACCATTACTAAAGTCAGCGAATGAGTTAATAATGAAAATGGTATTTTTACAGGAGGCGGCGAGAGCCCAGATGCAAATGGGAATTCATTGGATTTCACAACGAAGCTGCTCCACCTGGCATGGCATCCTAGTGAAAACTCTATTGCTTGTGCTGCTGCAAACAGCTTGTACATGTATTATGCCTGAAAAGCACTAAGCACGTAACATTTTCAAAACTATTATTCGCCAACTCGGATGGATGGCTTCTGTCCTGGGCCGACACGTCTGATGAATGCTATAAACGATTCAGAGAAGCCATAGGAAGCCACGAGCTACGGTTTAAAGTTAATTCCTTCTATTTTACTCTTTTTGTTGTCGGAAAATAACTTTTTTTGTATGTGTTGGGTTGAAGTGAGGAAGAAAGATTCAAATTGTAGCTCTCCTACAACCTTTATGAACATGTTGAAGTTAGGGGTCTTAAAGTTAAAGATGTAGTCATTTTAGCTCTTCTTCACATCATGTTTATATATATTATTCCTCTTTTACTATATACAATTCGTAATGTATCAAAATTTTCTTGCATTTCGAGTTTTTGTTTTTATATTCAGTGTTGTGAAATTCATCATGTATCTGGTCTTATTTGTGATATGATGGTATTTTGAACTCAATTAACACAAACAATGGACTGCAAATATTCGAATAACAATCAGAAGCTTTTTGTATTATTGATACTTGTGAACTGATGCGTTGATTACATGAAAATAGATGGATATAAATACTAAAAAGTAACAAAAAAGTAGGAACAACCCTATAGACTAGGACTACTTAACAGAATAGTCGTTAGCTACTTATTCAAAATCAAATAATACTTGAAAACCATAAACACGTGTGCATCAGAAGCTCCCGTTTGATATATATATAACAAAAAAGTTGAATTATTCTTTGTCATGATATAGTAAACAAATTTGTAAATTTAAGAGTTATATTAAAAGGTTTGCGAGTCTGTTATAAATAATGTAATAGAGAAACTTGCAAGCAAAAAATCCTATATACGAGTTATAGTAACGAAAATGATCTATAACGTAGTACAAAAATCCTTTACCCTTGAAAATTAAATAACGAGTATAATATGTTCCAACATACACATTTGGAAACACAAGTTGTTCGTTCTACTTCACATCCGTGAAATTCTTGATTCACTAAGTTAGAAAGGAAATTTCCATGGATTTCAAAACAAATCATCACACGATTAAAAGTCAAGTATTTAGTAATAGATCTAACGTGCACAACAAATAATACAAGTTTTTTTTATTAGAGGTTTCAAAGTGTGGTTACATAAATATAATGTTGACTTAAGTTACCATCCATGTGTTTATAAATTCTCTATTTTTGTTGTACACCTCAAATTCTCAAAATACCTAAATATATGTTGTTGATGTTTGAGCACTTGAGTTTCTATAAACATTTGAGGTTGAAATCACATCATTAGGACGGTGGGTGTGGAAGAAAGGTGGAAGGGAAGTAGGAGACCACACAGCGAAAGCGGTTGCGGTGAAAGTTGAGACAGTAAAACGACAAAGAAATACGAGGAGAGGAGGCCTAACAGACCTCTACGTCGAACCACCGAAGCAACAAAAAGATACGAGATGTAGGGGAAAGGTTAGCAGGATCGAAGTGTGATGTGTTACAACTAAATTGGCAAAAATATTACATCTTCTACTTACAGTTCTCTATGTAAACCGAGCATGACATGTCAAGAACATGCCCACTAGTCTTAAGAAAAGAAATCAAATAGTCTGGAATAAAATAACACAATATGATTTCATCTTCTAAAATCCAAAAAAATACAAAGATTTTATATCGAGTGAAAGAGTAAATTCATAATTCTGTAAATGACAAAAGCTTAGAGCATTCACATCCCATCCTCTATATATATATATTTTTGAACAGTAGAAAATTTTTGTTTTATTGATTCTTCAACGACTCTAGCAAGATACTGAATGTACAATTAAAAAAAGCACACCCACTACTCAAATTCAATTCAAATACCATTAAAAAAGCACACCACTACTCAAATTCTTTAAAATTGAACTTACACCAATCTTTCTATATCAATTTTTTTAGACCTGAAATGCTTTTGAGCCATAAAAAACCTAATACATTATATTATACTTACGAGATGTTCTTTATATTATAATGATTTCAATCTTCTCACATCCTCTATATATTTACGATGTGTTATTTATATTATACAAAATGGTTTTAAGTTATTATGAGTAGATGATAGATAAACATTACTATTCATCTCTATATTACTAAAACATTGTTCATTTCTATTAATCTGTTTAATATATTTTGAAAATACTTATGAGTAGAAGAGAGAAAAAATATAACGTTAAAAGTATTAGAAAATGTTATTTAATTGAAAATAAGAAATAAAAATAATGATTTTAAACTAATTATAAAAATAGAGACACAATAGTAAAATATGAATGCTCTTTATGTATTTTTATAAAACAAAGATTACGAGAGAAAATTATTAAAATCCATATCTCTTTTATTCTCCCTCCATATAATTAAAAAAACTAACACATAAATCTTTTTCGTTTTATTTGAATTTCGTATCTTCGCGCGTTAATCAATCATTCACCCCATCGAAAACCCTAAACAATCTCACCATTTCACCCTCTGTCTCACGACTCCTTTGTTCTTTCACGAAGCAATCGCCGGCGATTACTCCGCCGTGAACCACCACCGCACCAAATCACACACAACAGCCTCTTCATCTCCGATCTCTGCCGCAGCAGAACCACCTGAAGCCATCACTAACACCAAAACAGCCCTACGTCCATCTGACTTACTGCAACTATCGATCAGTTTCATATTTGCTAAAATCAGGTATGCATCGAATCGTCTATCGAGCTTATGCGCAATTGCATACACTATACGTGTAATGACATACCTGTAAACGTAAATTTAGTTAATGTATGAGTTTAGCAGTTTTAGCTACCAACTACAGATGATTAAAAAACCGCCAGAACAAAATTAGTAATGTGTTGTAGACTGATTAATGTTCGGTGAAGTGACTCAATTACTATGTGAAGTTCTAATATCAACGTAAATTTGAAATCAGTTGGTGGTTTGGTATATGCGTGCTGTTCAGCTATTACTGTTTGAGGAAATGCTTTATAGAGATGTACGGCGTTAGAAAACCATGATTCGTGCCTTATGTTACGCGCCAAGCCTCTAAACGTCTAAAATAGATGTGTATTTATGTCAAAATGGAGCACACACATCTGTGAAATAATGACTATGTGTGTTTGGATAAGGTTTACAAACCCTCTTTAGTTGCTGCTGCTCATATATATGCATGCAACTTGTCTCTTATTTAGCTAACTCCAAGGTGCTCACTTATTATAATTGACCCCTTTGGCACATATTTATTAGTTTTATCAGACGGGTGCTATGAGAGTATGAGTACTCAATTTGCCAAAATAATATCTAACAATTTAATAAGCCTTAAGCTCTCTCCGTGTTCTTGTATGCAGCAGAAATGGTTTGCACAAGGGGGAAATTTACTCTCAACAATCCACATAACAAAACCCAAGATGATCCATCAAAGCTGAACATTTTCAAAAACCTAATCTTGGCACTTGGAACTCCTGTGGTATGGTTTTGTTATCTTGTTATGCATACCTAGCATGATTAATAATACACTTTTATTAAGCTGCTTCTAACTTTATTTTTTTTATTAATTGTGTTATTAGGATATCAAGTCACAACTCTTGAAAAGTACGTATTATTTACTCATTCAGTTATCTTCAAAGATACAAAGTTGTACATGCAAAGGGGATGCGTTTAATGATTTTTTTATTGAGACTAATGAAGGTGAAGTTAGGGTGAGTTTAAGAGAAGTATATGCACTCTCTAGTATTCTCTTTGAAAATCTTCAAAAGCAGTTGAAGCAGTTGAACTCTTCAAAACATAATGTCTCTGCCGCTCGATCTCTTGAATTGGAAGAATTAAATCTATTAATAAGATGTTGCATGGTGACATTGACCTTTTGTGTGCCCCAACAACATCTTTTGGAGAGGGGACGATTTCTGCTTCTAGTATTCAAAAAGTTGACTTTACTTGAAGTAACAGAACAAGGTGATTTTAAAAAATCACTTTCTTGTCAATGCATGTATAGTGGTGAAATCACTTCTGACTACTTTGCTGAGGTGTCTTCCTTATCATCTTTAGAGCTCTTTGAGACCTGCATTCCTTCCATCATTGGGATGCTTGAGGTAATTTCAGATTTATCTTTTTTCTACTTATTATCATGTTTTCAAGGTAGAATTGGAATTCAGTGTTCTTATAGAACGGTCATATGCAGAATTTCATTGCAAGTATTTAATTTTGACATGCTTGATTCATTACTCCACTGTATAGAGATCTTTGGTGCTTTTTGCTAAAAAAGATCACAGAAGTAGACAAGTGGTAGCATGAATCTTTAATGATAACTTATTTGCATCTTAATAGGTGATTATAGACGAGCTTTTGATACATGGTCAGTTGAGAAAGTATCTGCGGATAATCGATTTCCTTTCTCCAACAAATGAACGCCTATTTAAGGCTAATGCTGATAGTGGTGACTTTGGATTAACAATGGAGATGATATTTTCTCATTTTTCACTGTCATTCTCTGGTGAGATGGCTCTTCAGGAATTTCTTAACAGGTTAACATGGGTCCATTCTAATAATCCCAAGTCATTAGCACTGGGAATTATTCCAGCCAAAACATTGCTGCAAAACCCCATTGTACTTTCTTCACCCAAACTATTGCAGGCTCATATTCTTTCATTGGTTTCTGATGTTATCAGTGTTGGCATAGATCTTGAAACACATAAACCAAATCCTATGCTAAATGATTGCTACCTTTCAGCATTTGAAAGCTCAGTTATATTGTACACGCAACACATGTCCATTTTGAAAACAGAGAACCATCAAGACAATGCTCAGGGAAATTTGATCATTCAGCACAGTAAAAGTTCACAGCCATCATTTGAGTCTTGTATTGATACAGGTAAAAGTGAGATACTCAAGCAGATGATAACTACATTGAACGAATCGTGGAATTCAAATCTTAGGAAAGAGTGTTTTGAGATGAAGTCTGACCTTATATCCTCCTCTATTGATTATATACAGCAGAACCGATGCATACTTGACAAAACATGTAGAGATGAGATTTTATCTTTCTTAAAATGCATGATTATGAGAGCTGCTAATGATGTTAATGATATCAAACTGCCTCTTCATGGTGATGCTAGTTTACAAGATATTTGTCTTTTATCATCTTTGTTGATGCTAATGAGTAATTCGCTTATACAAGCTTTAAAAGGCATCTCCTCATGCAAGGTGTATGATGTTATTGTGGGAATCACTAATTGTTTCAAACAATTCAGTATTCGTCTTCCAATTCAAAAGTTCTCCTACAGTGTGATGGAAAGAATTCCATCAAATCACAACGAGTCAAGGCTGATGCTTTTGCATTTTTTAGGGCTGCTATCACTGAGTTTTGATAGTGGTCTTGGTTTTTTAGTAAAGGGTTGCATTTCAGTGATAATGAGTTTATCTAATCTATTTGTTCTTGAAGAGGGTAATATAGATACCTTGAGATCATTAGCTGACCCTAGATCATATTCGTCTGAAGGATCTTTTACCATCTATGAAGAGGTTAATATTATTGTTTTTGTGTGTTTGTTAGTGTTTAATTCCTCATTAAAATTCTAACTGATGTGCACAAACTGAGCCTTAACCAATGGTGCAGGCTTTTGTATGCCAATATCCTACTCTTGAAGTGGCTGCGAAATTTCAGAGAACACGTATGCTATATGTGAGGTATGATCTTAGATGGTAATGCATGTCATTTAAGCAATGTATAATTGAATAAAAGGTACCCAACTTATGGTCAAATTTCAATTTTAGGCTACCAACTTCTTTTGTCCTAAAAATGACCACCAAAGTTCTAAATAATTTTATTTAAGTTAACCTTCTAAGTTAACCAGTTTATAGGCAACTCATCATATGCCGTATCATCCTTTGACCGAGGTAATATTGGAAGTTAGCACCTTCAATAAATAATCTTACAATTTTCATGTTTTTTTGGGATTAACGTACCTGGTTATTTTAAATAAGATTCTGGCCTGGTTACTTTAATATGCAGTTAGCCCTTTTAAGCAACTTGTTCAAAGGATACTCATATGTGCTAATTTTTTCACTAAGCCAAAAGTGAAAGGAGTCGGAAGTTGATCCGAAAGTGTACTCAAATACTTACAACCTTCTAAAGGTTTATAAAAGGAAATTAAATTTATCTGCTAAATAGTACCTAGCTTTTACCTGACCTGACCAACAAGTTTTTAACAAACTTGTCCATTTTGCTGCCTTAACTCCTACCATTCCCATAAAAATCTCTCACACTCTGCTCATCTTTCCTTTTTCAGCAATGTTTGTCCTGCAAATGAGTCAACACAAACAGAAGATGCAAGAATAGAAAACTCATCAGGCAAGTTGGTTGCCACAAAAGAAACTTGCAGTGGGGAGGTGTACCTCAAGACCAGAAATGTGACCCATGATATTGATGATTTAGCTGACTTTATCGAGTGCCAGAAAGATAAGGATTACGCCAGTTGGATAAAAGATCGTGAAAAATTTCGAGAGCGGAGATTAGCAAAACAAATGAAACGTAGATTGGGGAAGAAGAAGCAAGCATGGAGATCCATGATTGGGAAGACTTAGATTATTAGAGGACAGGTTGGTATTATTTGTAAGAGTACAGTTGCTGCTAAACACAATTTTAAAATCATAGAGGTAAAATAAATTTTAACAGAATCTAGTGTAATATTCTTAATTATTTTTAATACATACAAAGGTCATTGGTCACATATATTTATATTATTATACTAGCATTAACTCATGTCAAACTATATTTATAAAAATCATAAATAGTTCAAAATGTTATAGTTCATTTTGTTTATTTTATTTTCTCTTCTCTAATATTGTTTATTTTAGTTAGCATGAAGAACTGGGGTGAGTGCTTTACTAAACATGTGTTGTAAGCTACTCATGCTTATGCATTCTTTGATAGACCTACATCTATAGTCCTGTCTTCTCTTTCTCTTTTTATGTTTTTGTCTATCATCTTTTTCTTTTTATGTTATGATTTAGTAGTTTTACTATTAATGACCGCTTATTAAACATACTCGTTTCACTGTGTGTATATAGGAATCTTTGTTTGGAGATTAGCACAAGAAAATCCAAACTGGCAGGAAAGGTCCATCTCTATAGTCTATCCCACAATTACAAATTACAACACTCTAATTTTGAAAGGTCCATCTCTATATACTAGTTAATAAAGAAGCAAGTGACACCAAATAATTTCTGTGTTTAGCTCCATTTTATAATCATTGTTATACAACCCAAAATCTGTTATTAACTTGGACGCTAGAAAGAAGCGTGAGTGTTACCCATGGATTGGTTATCAGTCTGTGGTCGTATTTGTTGTTTCTCGGTATGAAAGTAAGTCTCAGTACGACCGTGTTTTAGGAAATTCTACTAAAGCTCTTATTCAATTCATGCTTTTTTATTTTTTGGCTGAATTATTTTACAGACGAAAGACTAGATGCTCCATAAGTCCTTTTAACTTTTATGTATAGTGCTGAAGAAAATACTACTGACTTGCAATATAATTGATTCAGCCTAAACATTGTGTAATTTTATAACACTATTCAAAATTAACCAACCAAGCCTTAAGAGTACAAAAACATGTTGTACATTACTATTCAAATGTAAATTTTTTCCTTGCAGTTTCTCCTGGTTGACCTATGGGTCATGGTGATCCAGCATTTATGGAGAAGCGTAACCTAATACTGCTGCCTCAGTCGCTCTTGATGTCCTAAACTGGTGAGTATTCTTTGTATTTTTGAGATCATATATATATATATATATGCATAATTGTTATATCGTAAAAGCCGTTCAGGTAATCTTAATGTACTAATATGATTATTTCATAACGAGTCAAATCTGTTACAGCTATCCATGTACATCTTTGTTTAATGAACTGAAGTTGCGTTGACTTTTTTCTCTTGTTTCATACAGAGCAGTTGGTCATCGTAGAGTAACACCACGAGTCTTGGTCACAGCTTTGGTGGAATTTGATAATGCGAACATAATCACAACTAACATCCAACGGGTGGCGTAGTGATAAGTTCTTGACTCCCATTGTAGAGGTCTCAATTTTGAATCTAGCATGCTCTGGTTTTCTGTCTTTAACTCTTTGAGCCACCTGCTCAACGTAAGGTATGTTTTATCCTATCTCATTGGGTAGCAGGGTATTGTAATGATAAGTGCTAAAAAGCATTATTACAACTTTACCAGTGCTCACATTTCTATACTACAATTATTAATTATAATGTATTATTAAAGGTGCTAAACAACTTGCACACCTGTTAGAGTTATTATGGCAGATGTCTAGATAGTGTTAACCATGTGATACCCTGTGCACAACTTTGTGTCACTTTGATCCATGTTTTTGTAGTTACTAATTTTGTTTTATGTTTCTTAAGTTTGGTATCTGGAAGCTACACCAAACACTCCTTGTCTGCTAGGAGATTGGGATAGATTTTGTGAGCGTCATGGTGACCGCCAATCGGTTCTCCAAATGGCATTATGAGACGTTTTAGTGAAGTGGCACTATTGGCATCTATCAGACCATCGCACCCAGGTTTCTTGGTGTGCAGAGGTGCATATTGGATTTACACATTGAGTCATAGGAATACAAAATATCATTACAATTAATGCAATCATAAACCCTAAATGTTCTTAACAAATTTGTATTGTGTCTAACCACTTGTAAATCATTATTAACGAAGGCCACTACTTGGGAATATTCGAGTTCGGGTAAAAAATACACCCATACTTGGGAAGGAGGTGATGGGAGATGTGTGGCAGACAAAAGAACACATAACAAAATAAGTGCCATTCGCTTAAAAAATGGTAATCTACTATCAACACATTTCAAATTGTTATATTAATAATAAACCAAAAAAATGTCATAATGCTGGTCTTTTATCTTAACTCGCAGGTAATCAGGTATTCATTAGTTCCTATTCATTATGAATAAAACTAATTAATCATTTATTTGATTACTATTGTAAAATATAACACAACTGGTATCTTATTTACATGAATCTTTGATTGATTGCAACTTGAAACCAGCGCTCATAGTTGTTGTCTAGTACCATTGTTGAACAATCACTGACCACCTCTTACGGGCCTCTTTCACCACCCATTTGTGTTATTGCTCGACCCACAGAACCACCTCCACCATCGTCTTGATTTTTCCCTCTAAGCAAAAAAGAAAAAAATAGTTCTTGAAATTCCATTATTTTCAAACAAGTGTAGATATTTTCCCATGATTTCTACACATTGTCGATCTGTATTGATACTAGATACTAGTATGATTTTTATAATAAATAACTAGTACATAAATAAATGAACAAATCAACGAGTACAACTATAACTTTTAAAATGACAACTTGCATACACATATAACCTACTCCTACTTTAAAATGAAATTTCATTAACTTGTTTTAAGTTGGGCTTGAACCCTAGACTCAAGCTTTACTATGTTAACACCGAATCGTTTAGCGATTGAATCTAAACACAACCCAAAACAAAAGAGCCCCTAAAGTGCCTCTTGGGTACCTTGGTAGTTACTTTGGGTACATCATTTTTAGGCCTATCAGGTTGGTGGTTGGGCTCATGAACATGTGAACCCGCTTCAAACTAGCCATTTAACAATAATTTAAACGTTGAAAAGTTTAGGGTAAAAATAAGAAAATACAATATTTTGGTTGATTTTTGGTTTGTTTTGTTGTTTCAATCCAAAAAAGTTTTTTATTTTCTTTTGAGTCCTTGATTTTACCATTTGAGTGAATGTCGTTTTTTTTCTGTATTTGGTTATATTTGTCATTTTCATTTGTAAATGTTTTTTTCTTGCATTTGGCTTCTTAAGATTTGGAATATATTGTCATTTTCATCCAAATTTATTTGTTCCATTGTTTTAAAGTGTTAAATATTCACCGTTAAAAAGGGTATTTACATAAATTTTTATATAAAAACGAAATGCTAATTTAGGTTTACGTGTTGCTAACAAAAAAATTTACCACGGAATTCTTGTTTTTGGATGAAAATGACAATTGTTTCAAACCTTGGGGAGACAAATGAAAAAAAAATTGAATTATAATGACAAATATTACCAAACCAAAATAAAGCAATTCTTCCTTACCATTTTTACCAATTTTTGTTGATTTAGTTAATTGTGTTTGCTAAGTTAAAAGCATTTAAAGTGACATTACACAAACAAAAACTTAAATTAAATGATTTGTATGATAACTAAAATGCTCTTAACTTTACCAACATAATTAACTAAGTTAATGAAAACTTAGTGAAAAGAATAGCATTTTAAAAACTCAAGGACTATTTAAAAAAACTTAAAAAAAAAACAAGATATAAACAAAAACTCAAGAATAAAAACAACAATTAACTAAACATAAAATGATAAATTATAATCAAATGGACTTGAGAATACTTCCAACATAATTTGGGCTGAGTCCTAGTGGTGGTGTAAGAGTTGATTATGATGGTGGTCCAAAAGTCCAACTACAAGTGTGAAATTATGAAAAGAAGTTGTGTTGTATCTGTCAGATAGTAAACCCTTGGGGATCTGCCACGTCATTGCTTTGACTTCATCTTTACGTTACCTGCGACCGACATAAGCCTTTGTTTGGACGCAATGTATACTGTATAAGCTCCTTCGGCGGCTGGCGGTTGTCGGCTCCTGGCTTTGGCGGCTTATTAGCTTTAACAGGACAACACCACCTCTCTTTGAAACTTTTAAATCTAAAAATAATACATACACTAAAAAACAAATCACTTGAGAAAAAAATGTATTTTCGATTGGGTTTAATGACAAAAACCATTAGAGTTAGATAGCGTGTTGTGGGGCTTTGAAGGCGTGATAAGGGTTCATGACGGCAGGGAGCAATAGGAGTGCTATAGAGACGGGACGTCTACATAAACGAGAGATTAATAGGTTGTTTGGCAATTTATGAGTGTCGAATCAATAAGAGTGCTGAATCAATAACATGTTTGAACCATTAAGTGTTAAATCATTATGAAGTAAGAATCATTAATAGCTTGTATATCGTTTAACTATTTAAAAATAAATGTCTGACCAATTCAGATAAGAGATTTTAACCAATGTTTTTAGAACCGGATCGGACGTTGAACCGGACGTCTTATTGGTTTGGTGGTCGGACCGGATTTAAGAAACCGGATGATGTTATAATTATATATATAGTATATTATATTTATAGTTATATATAAAATTAAATATAAGTAATTTATATATGATTTATATATGTATTTTATAGTTATATATAAAATTTAACTAATTTTGTATATCCAACACACTAATTTATGGTTCAACACCTTGTTTTTACCCACTAAAATTAAGAAAAAAATCAAAATCCGGTTCAAACAAGTTTGGTCCGACCATCGGTTCGGGACGAACCGACCGGTTTGACCAAATCAAACTGAATCATAGCGAACTGATTTAGCCAATTTTTCTATACAAAAACCACACAGTGACCAAACTACTTTCTTCTTGTCTTTAGAGTTGTATTTTGCTAGCTATAGACTTAAACTTTGATATGGCACTGTCATAGAATTCGACCAGGTCTTTGATTTTAGATTTTGGGATTTTAACGAGCTTATAAGAGAACGTACACCGACACCCGAGCA
>BJCM01000020.1:0-28242 GCA_018326385.1 Flaveria bidentis | reverse complement strand
TTGAACGGCCAACGGATAAGTTTTTAAGCCCGGTCACCCGGGTAAACCCATTGGTGAAATAGGATTTGATACGATCATCATTGTACTTTTTATTTTTTACTTAAAAAACTACACACATATATAATATATTTCAATTATATTTAGATATTAGTTTCTTGAAGGATATATCAACTTTGTACATACATATTACAAAGACACTCTTTGACTCTTGATGATAAGGAAAACACACAATAACTTAAATTATGAGTTTTTGAGGTAAAACATTTTATTCTAAATTTCAATTATTGAGATCTACGTTTTAGTATACCATGTTACTTGCCATAAATAGATCATAACACAAAGGAATATTTTATCGGATCATTAAAAAGATGATCTCATGAATGAATAGAAAATTAATATCGAAGAGGATTGTGGGGCAATTGGATTATTTAAAACTAAAAGAATCCTAAACATTCATACATACATATGCATAAGGAACTATCAAATTCAAATTAAAAATCTAAAAAGTATGTAATATAAGAAGAAATATGCATGACTAACTATACACTAAAGTTTTCGTAATTCAACTGAAGGATGAGAGGAGCAATAGGAAATCAAATTGAATTGCTTAGTTATTATGATTTATTGTTGTTCAAAAAAAGTTATTAGTTACTTTCATCAAACACCAGTAACTGTTTGTTCCTATAATATCCGAGCATGTAATAAGTGTTTTCTTAAATGTTGAGAGTTCAAACGATACAAAATGCAAGTTAAGTGGATTTAAAAGTAAATTAAGAACCATTAGAAAAAATTAGTTTCATCAAAGTTCTTAAGCCTAAATAATGTATATACACTTTATTACTTTTATTAAAAAAACCATATTGTAATCCAAGATTTTTTTTATGAACTCAACTATAGTATTATTATAGTCTTTATAAAATGATTTTTAACGAGTTAATACTCGGTGTGTATTTCGTGGCCCGCCCGTTTATCTCCTAACTTAGCCATATTAAATCTTTTAACCATTGTTGTAGCTCACGATAAGTACGTGATGCGCCCTTATCCATATCTAGCAACTGATTTTGATACACAACCATTATTCTTGACACGTCATTTGTGGATTTGTGAAATCTATCATAACTGGTCTAATCAAACCGTCCTCCCGATACAAACATATCTAACTCATACAACGAAGTTGCTAACCTATTTGCCTACATTGCTAGAATTTTACATTTTTACTCAGACTCGTTCATGATTACCCATCATAGTACATGTTTCTGGTTGATTGTTACGTATATTCTTTTAAGAATAACCGTACCCATTTGATATATGAAAACATAAAAGTCAATACAAGTGGACGTACAAACATGCTATTGAGAAAAAAAAGTTGTGATCCTCCTGCTAGCAAATAATTAGTATAGGTTATACCTATAAAAAAAAGGCATAAGGGTTCAGATGACATCAATAAAAATAATTATCGGAAACTATGTACATCAGTATTATAAAACTTATAAAATATAAAGTTTGAACCCTATTTTGAATATTAATTATGTATCAATCACTTTTGTTTATGGATGTCACATTAACATAAAATAAATTTAATGATACTTATTGTTGTTATGTTTAATATATCACTCTTTTATCTGATTCACTAGTGTTCATGATTGCGTCTTTGTATTATTTAACGACATTTTTCCTACTGTTAATTTAACATTGTTTCTTTCTAATCAATTTGACATGTTTTGTTTGGAATACTAATCTAGCCGGTCTAGTTTAAATATGTAATTGTGGTGACTGGTTTGGATAAGATTTTATGTAAAAATCAGTCAAACAAAACCATACACATTCATGTTGTTAGAGGACGTTTGGTTCACACATCTTTTAAATGAATTGAAATTTAAGATATATTGATTTAGAATTTAAATACATTAATGAAAGTGGAATAGTAGAACATGAATTTGTATCTGGAGTAGATAAAAGGAAATTAGAATTTAAATGGTTGGAATATGTCAAATGAAAAGTTAAAAAAAGTTTGAATGTGGTGGTGTTGGCTTTGACATTGAAACTGACATTGGCTAGGTGGTGAGCGTGTGGTGACGATTACCACAATGATGGAGGTGGTGATGGCGGTAGTATGTGAGGGAATATGAGTTTAATGTTTTTATTACTACTTGTAACGAATGTCGAATTCCTTTACTTGAAAAATACGAGAAAATTTGTTTTTATCTTAATACATCTTTTATCAAACGTGTCATCCATGACTATTATACAAACTCGTCAGGTAACTAATGGATATCAAAAATCATATTTGGCTAGTAAAAACATATATAAAGCTGAAGTAAATTCTTCGAATTTCATCAACATAAGGAGTTTAAGAATATTTATATTCACTAGAGAATTTTAAACACTTACAAAAATTAATAAAATAAAATACATGTCCAACTCAAGATTATAAAATTACTAACATGATGGGTTTCTTTTCGGTTGGTACATTTTAGAATAGTAGAATCATACCAATTATAACACTGTTATTCAGCGATAAATCAGTTCAATCGATGTACCTAGTGATGACACGTGGATGGAATAAACGGTTAAGATGCGATCTATAATTAAATATTGTGAAAAGCTTTGTGATGTTCAACACCAAAGACTTTTGTGGGTTATTGGCCCAACAATGTCCCGAATAAGTGCCAAACAATAGTAAAAATAAAATATATAAAAATCTAAACTCATACTATATAATATGTGCCGGATAAATAAAACTGTTTTCTTTAATCTTTTAACTACATGTATTTTTTGTCAGTTTAAGATAAGCAAGACAAACATAAATAACTAAAATAATAAAGTCTCAATTTTTATTTCAAAAATCTTATTTGTGGTAGAGCAATATTTTTTAACCGGATTCATTTAATCTATTCTACTGATAACAACTATACAGGAAAAATGAGACCAACATTTATGATAAGTATAAGTATACGTGTATATGTATAATTATGAATTGATTATGATTATATAATTGATGAGTATTTGATTTGAATGAAGTAAAAAAGAAAAAAAATAAATAACAATAAAAATAATAATTGCATAAAGGGAAAAAGAGTTATGACCTTACAAATACGTGAACCCCAACAAAATTTGATGATGCCCATTAGCCGTCCAATAACTTTTTTTCAACTCAAGGGTAATTTAGTTATTTCGCTTAATTCTAATCCGATGGCTAATATTGCTTCATGGACCTTGATTGTGAAGATGAGTCATGGTTTGACAAAGAAAGGGCCATATGGAACAAATCAAAACAGGGGAAGGTGAAGTTTTATTCTAGTATTTGTTTTTTTTTATAAAATACTTTAACAAAATAATGGTTTTGAATTAATTAGTTTATAGATAATAAGTTGTTTGATTTGGTTTGGTTTATCATGAGATAGTGAAAGGTTATCCTATGATTTTAAATAGATTAAGGTGTATTTAAGCCCATGAAAATCAAAAGTTATTGGTTTAAATAAGGTTTGGATTAGCTTAGTCTTAAGGTTTGATTATTATTACTCGTACATAAAAAGTATAAGCATTTTGGTGAGACATTAATAAAAAACAGTGAAATGTTGAGCGGCATAAAGACATAAACGTGATGATTATCTAGGCTATTGCAATTCAAACGGTTAATGTTCACTTTTTATATCCGTAATATAAAAGGTGTAACACATGAATGATTCGATTAGGATTATGTTTATAGTTTGCTAATCCCTCGTTTGGTTCACAAAATTATCAGGATTTGAAATTGGAATTAGAAAATTTTCCATCCAAAATCATGTTTGGTTGGTCAACGAATGGAATTAGAATTGAAAAATTATTCTTTATTTATTGGAATTCACATTCCTTCCATTTACCCATGTAATGTTTAACAATCCAATGAAATATTTAAAATTAAAATTAAAATTTTTATTCAAAATTGACCAACCAAACACGTTATCAATTTTAACAAGATTCTAATTCCAATTCAAATTCTATTTCTAATTCCAATTCTTTTGCAAAACATTTTGAGAACCAAACAACCCCTAAAATATTTGATAGATGTAAGGAGGTTACGAGTTTGATTAGACTCATAGGCCTAAACGATCATAATGTTTGTATAATTATGATAATTTTATTTAATACTATATAATTATATAATAAATATACTCATTAAATATATTCATGATAATAATAACTAAATAATATATATTATGTGAATATATAAAACTAAGTTTATAAATGTTACAAAGTTTATACGATATAAATAGAAATATTAACTTAATAACAAAGAGTCGTTTCAGTCTGAACTTGAGTTTTAGATTTAAAACGTGAAATGAAAACGAGTTCGAGCCCTCAAAACTTAAACAAGTCCACTTTGAGCTTAATCGAGCTTAGACTTAACTCAGCTGCACTGATAACATTTGAAACCAACCACAAATTAGTATTATTATTATTAAAAAAAAGACTTTTGTGACTGTCTAGCAAGGATGTTAAAAACCATAATAATCCATCTTAAGATATTAAACTTTTGAAGGGCCAAATTGTACATTGAACCATACATGAAGGCTCAATAGCAAACTATATAAGTTGTGGTTAAAAGGTTGAACCTATGCCTCATGGAGTCATGGTTGCACCATATTGGTTGAATCCAAGTATTGACCAAAAGTCAGTGCATGCCACGTAACCATGTGGGCCCCGATCTCAAATTGCTTTTCATCAAATTAACGGTTACGATTGTACAGTTAGCAGTGTACATTTATCTATATTAAAGTCAATAAATTCATTTCTAAAATAAGTCAAGATTTCTAAAAGAAATTATCAGCAATTTCAGAAAATGTTGGAAAATATGAATGCGAATTGAATTAAAGAAGAACTTTGGTACGACATGACCCATGCCTTAAAACTTTCTTTTTCATCTCCTAATTTTGTATTTTAGAAACAAAATTAATATAACACACACACACACATATATATATATAAATAATGTTAAGTTTTTGTCATATTGAAATATTTGATTGAGTGAAAGGACTTATGTATATGTTTTTAGTAATTTAGTTCTGCATAGGGTTGTAAAAGAATACAAACAAGGTTTATAGTATTTATACGCTTAATTTTTAACTGAACATGATCCTATAACTTTTAATTACAAGCTACAATTGTTTTTTAATACTATTGATCAAGCTTTGAAAAAATATCTTGACAGAAAGAAGTTAAAGCCTCAAGTTGAATATACAATAATAGTTGACTTCTTTCCAAATTACATTCAACACAAAGAATCAAAGTCGATGCCTTTTATCTCTATTCAATATTGAATAGGTGGTTTTGATATCGATATGCACATGTGGCTACAATCAAGATGATTACACGAGGAGCAAACTTCACTTAGGGAATGTTTGTTAATTTTTGAATTATTAAGTGTTAAATTATTAAGAGGTCTGAACCAATAAAAGTTAGTATATCGTTTAACTATTCAAAAACACATGTTTGATCAATTCAAAAAATAGGTTTTAACCATTTAGCATTAGACCTCGTAATCATTTAATATTAGTATAATGTTTAATCATTCAGACACAAATGTCTGAACCATTCAAACATTTACCCGCGAAACAAACAATATGAATCATTAAGTATTGAATTATTCAGATATCTAAACAATTAATAGACTAATGCAAATGCTGTCAAACAACCCTTTAGTATATCTAATAAAAGACGATGATTTGTTCATATTGAAATACTAGTTTTAGTAAACCTGTGTATTACACGGGTTGAATAAATAAAATATTAATATAATAAATTTATTAATTATAAAATGATATTTTAAGATATAATATAACTTAAATTATGTATGAGAAATGACTATAAATAATAAAACAATGATATCAACTTTTTAAAATATTAAACATTTTATTTTAAAACAAACCGTATAAAAATACATTTTTAAAAAAATTTCTTATTACAACTCCCAAATTTGCTTAATTTTGTTTTAAAAAAATTGACTTTATAAAACTATTAATTAATTTAGAAATAAACTTAATAAATAGATTTATTTCTTAGTTTATTAAATATTAAAAAATATTAAAATAATATTATTAGAAATTAAAATAGTTATTTAATAGGAGAGAGAGATGTAAAAATTTTGATGAGAAGGATTGTAGTGATGACATATGACACTCCTATTTACTTTTTTATTAGAGTAAGAAGATGCACATGTTACTGCTTCCAATATCTATATATTTAGGTGGTTAAGTATGCAAACTTTGTTCTAAAGTTGTCAAACATGTTGGATGCAATCAAAAGTATTAAGAAAATCTGAATAATATATCGTCAACAATGGATACAAGTCGGTAAAAGTTTATGTTCTCTACTAATATCAAAGAGACTATTATGTGTCATACCGAATCACCAAGAGCTTGAGCAGATGTTACACTCTATCAAACTATAACATTATAAGATGGATCCTTAAAATTGTAATAGTTTATGGTGATCTATTTGTGAGAGAAATCCTTACTATAGATTTAATGAATCTCGATTGACTGTTATGATTTTTGAATTAAGGTGGATCCAAGAGATTTTTTGTTTGTAAATTTACGGAAAAAAAAAACTTATGTAGTTATCATGTTTAATTTCTTTTTCATACGTCATATCTATACTTTTATTATTGTTTCCATTGGTTCTAAATAATTTGGGACCCAACATTTGTAATATAATGGTTACATATTGAAATTACCAATATTAACTGAAACGATAACCGCATCAATATAATTATTTTATGATTAAGTCTAGTTAAATCATATCACCTGTTGATTTTTAAACATACATGATAGTAATTTATTTTATATTTAGCTTAAAAAGAACATATATTATTGATTAATAGCTGGTCAGTAGTCAGTTCTTTTAAAATATGTAAACTATTTGTATTTTCAACTTGGACTAGATGGCGTGTAATATACTTTTTATTAAAAATTCAAATACTGTAGTAAATACATAGAAAATAACATTTTGATTTTAAATTATCTATTTAATTACCATTTAGTAATTACAAAAGCTACGAATATAAGTATATAACAGAGATCAATAAATATTATAAAAAATTATGATAATTATTGGTAAATGGATATAAGCTTTAGCTTAAAGAGTTTTCAAAGAAAAGAAAAATGCAGGTTTCAAACTAATATTTTACTAATTTTCAAGACACAAATTAATACTTTATTCATCTAGAAAACGAAATAAATTATTTATTAAAAAGTAGCCTTATGTCACATTTATTTTTGAGTAGTGTGAAATCACATCTTACCTTTCTGTTAAAACTCTCATTGGTTGTAAATACTAACCTTGATCATGTCTTGTAAGATTTTTTTTTGTAGAATTTTTATTAAGACTTAAGAGAGATTTTAAAATTTTAAATAGTAACAAAATACTTCTTATAAATTATGCAAATGTTACTTTTTTAGTGCAATAATTAGTTGAACCAGTATGTATTTGTGTGTATTCAATATACATACTATGATGCAATGGATGTGCTAATTTATGTATAAGCGTTTTAATTTGAAGAGTTAATTTAATAATAATTTTAGGTAATTAATCAAAAGGTCATATTGTTAACTCACTCAAAAATGTATTATATAATTTTCTAATGTATCAGAAGTGCATATATGTACTATGATAAATATACTATACATATGCAAAATTTTAGAATTAGTGTTTGTTTTTTTATTCATAACGGATGTGATGAACCTCTTGTTGATCAATGTGACAAAACAAAACAAAGCATATCACACCCTTTCACAATACAAAGAACTAATAATATTATAAAATGAGAAAGCATTTTTAATCATTATATATTTCAAGATAATTTACTTTTAGCATTATTCAATACATACTAATAATCCATTTGTTTATCAATTGAGATATGATTTTTGGGTTTTAAAAAGATTACACAGAAAAGTCAACATTTTTCCTATGCCATTCTAAAATCTCCATTACATCTTTTAACATTTTTTTTAAAACTACAACTCACATACCAATAAAAAAAACCATTTTGTAATTTCACAAACATAACAACTTTACACAAATTTGTTATGAATGTATGCTTGAATCTTTATGTTATGTTCTTAAGTTTACTTAACGAGAAAAATAAAAGAAAACACTTTCTTTTTCTTTCTCTTATTTTTTTTCTTTCTTTATTTACTTTTCTTTATTTATTTATTTTTCTTTCTTTATTTATTTTTCTTTCTTTATTTATTTTTCTTTATTTATTTATTTTTCTTTATTTATTTATTTTTCTTTCTTTATTTATTTTTCTTTCTTTCTTTATTTTTCTTTCTTTATTTATTTTTCTTTCTTTATTTATTTTTCTTTCTCAGATTGAAGAGATGGAACACCAATGTTAATACACATAATTAATTATAATAAAGACATAAAATAAAAATAGGTTAATTAATATTTAAAGCAAAAGAAAAAGAAAGCTGAAACATTTACTTCGTATACAATACAAGAAGAAGCGAGGGTCATATACACGCACAAACACACAACCTCTTTCTCTCTCTATTCACCATTTTCACCTTCATTTTCCAACCATTTATTAGATTCCTTCTCATAAGTCTCTTCTATTTCTTCTTCCATTGGATTATTACTGCTATTATTATCCAGATGCTTATTATGTTCTTATGAAACAACAATAACCCATCTAATTTCCTTCAATTTCTATTGTTTTCTCAAATATTTTGCTCAACTTTCTGGGGTTTTGAACAAATTAACCCCCTTTTCTTCTGGGTTTTGATTTGGGGATTTCTGCAAATCTTTCTTTGAGCTTCAACACCCAGTTGAATTTTGTTTATTATTTTTCTGGGTTTTAATTTCGGTTGAAAAATGAGTTTTCTTTACAGAGAATAGTTCATTCTTTGTGTTTTCTTTTTTCAATTTAATTTGGAGTTTATTAAATTTGGGTAATTTAAGTGAAAAACAAATTGTTCAGAGATGGGAAAGCAAGGACCTTGCTATCACTGTGGTGTTACAAGTGAGTTTATAATTTTGGGGACTTTGATTTGTATAAAAATGGGCTTCTTTTTGTTATTTTGTTATGTTGTAATTTGTTTCCTATGCCTCAGTTTTGTGTTTGAGATCATGTTTGACAATACCCATATGGTGGTTTGTTTAAAGTTGTAGAAATTTCCTGGAAAGAATTGGAAACAATTATTGACTACATATGTGATTATTATGCTGATTATTGTCTGTGTTATGAGATTTATGTGTATGATATCCTGAATAAGAATAATTATTGGAGTCTTGGGTGGCTTCAATTGTTTCTCAATGCAGAACACAAGAAATGGTTGAAATTTGAGCGTTATTTTATAAAACTGGATGTTTGACTTATTAATATCAAATACAGAGTTGCCACTTTTTGATGTCTTCTGGTTTAATCAATGGTTTGTTGCTTAATTGTGCTCAAATTCTCAAGTCAATTCTAACTGAATTGGCTAAATGCACACCACCTGTTTGATAATTCGCTTCTGAAGGCGCTTCATGTTGACGATTGAACTGCCGTCGTCTATCTGTGGTTTTCTGTTAGTTCATTTGTGTTCTTATTGTTCTTGATTGCTTTTAATGTCCAAAGAACCATTAAACACAACTAAAATGGAATCTGTATAATGAAGTTCTGTATTTTGTTCATGCCTTTGTTATTTGTAGCAAATTAACATTCCCTCACTATGAATATGCAATATGATTTTGTTACATTTATGTCTATTTATATAGTCATTCAATTGTAATAGTGTAAGCAAAATCTATAATATATGGAAATTTTGAAACGAATTTCTAATTACACATATATGATTCTGTGTTTCCTGTTTGGCTCTTATGATCTGTTATGGAATTAAAAGTATTAGTATAGATATAGATACATGTTATATGTTCAAGTTCTTTAATTTTTAACATTTTGGAAAAATGTGTTGTGATTGCAGGCACCCCGCTTTGGCGAAACGGGCCTCCAGACAAGCCTGTATTGTGCAATGCATGTGGGTCGCGTTGGAGGACCAAAGGATCACTTCTAAATTACACACCACTTCATGCTCGAGCCGAACTTGATGATTTTGAAGATCATAGGGTTTCTAGAGTGAAGACCATTTCCATTAAGAACAAAGAGGCAAAATTACTAAAAAGAAAACAAAACTATGACAATGTAGTAGGCGGCGCCGCTAGTGTTATGGTCAGTAATGGTGGTGGTGGTTTTGGTGGCAGTGGGCTTGCATATGACTACCATAGCCAGGCCTTTCGCAAAGCGTTTGATGAAGATACGAGCAATAGGTCGAGTTCTGGCTCTGCTATATCTAATTCTGATGGCTATATGCAACTTGGTAGTGCAGATGCTAGTGATTTGACAGGTATTGTACATTAATTTGGTGTTTGGTTTTTGAAAGTGATATTATTATTATGTTTTCAAGTCTCTGATAATCAGTTTCTGGTGTTTGAGTATAGTGAACTTCTGATTAGGCTTCAAATAATGGATTTTGGAGTAGTCACAACAAAACTCTTTTTAATTATCTGATAGTTTAGGGATTTAAGGGTCATTTTATGTGTAAATCCTTAATCAAGTTTTTCAAACTCTCAAAGTCATAATTTGACCCTAAATAATGGATTTTGGAGTAGTCACAACAAAACTCTTTTTAATACCTGTATACCACAACTTCTTACATGTTTCTTCAAAGCTTATTAATTTGACCCTAAATTATCAGAAAGTCATAATTATAATCACTATTGAAGTTCATATTACCCTTTTTGATTTTTTCAGGTCCTGCTCAATCATCAGTTGTATGGGAAACAATGGTACCTTCAAAAAAAAGAACATGTGTCAACCGACCAAAACAGTCTTCTGTTGAGAAACTTGCCAAAGACTTACATACCATTTTACATGAACAACAATCTTACTTTTCGGGTTCATCAGAAGAAGATTTGATTTTTGATAGTGATACACCAATGGTTTCGGTTGAAATAGGACATGGGAGTGTTCTTATTCGCCATCCAAATTCAATAGCTCGTGAAGAAGAATCTGAAGCAAGCTCTCTTTCTGTTGATACGAAAAATGAGGCTTATTCACATGTTACTACCCTTCCTGTATATAATGCTAACAAGGGTGGAAATTTCTCAAGCCTGGCCAATAAGCCTGTTAATCAGGACCATATGAACAAGTATACATATACTTGAATTTATTTTTGACCTTTTAGATGATATGATCACCTATATTGTGAGTAATTGAGACTTATTTACTTTGTTGTTGATCATAGGGATGATGACGAAAAGTTGCAGATACTCTTGAACCATAGTTCTCCACTGTGCAACATTGATCTAAATGTAAGTTGAGTTTTCCTTGTAGTTTAATTAATGTGATGCAACTTTTACGATTGAATTAACCTTTTTGTAGCTTTGCTCTTGGTATAAAAAAGAACATTTTTTCTCTTGGAGATCTTGGTTGTGTGGTTTGAGAGTGATTTTGTGAAACTAAATATACCAAAATCAGATAATCGGCTTTAATATGACGGGTGGTGGTAAATAGTGTTTGGATCTGAAGTTGTAATAAGATATGCTTGAATGTATGGTAATTCATGGTTATCGTAAGAAAGAAACGATAGAATGGCCATATTTTACATTTTGCGAAAAGGTTAGAAACGTTAGTAAAATGGAAACAAAAGTCTCTCAAGCTTAGATTAAAAAAAAGGGTAAATGAATAAATTTATTTTACCCTCAAACACTCTCAGGGGTGTTATGGATTGCTTATCAAAACTGCGTATGATAACGACGAATTTTGAAGCTGCCTTTGACTGTTTGCCTGATTATCTGTCACTTGTGAGTGTAATAAGCTGTTTTGAATACACAGTTTGAAGATGCTTAGTCCAAATTGCTTATTTTAAAAAGCAATAAGAAGATGTGCAGTTAAATTTTTAATAAGCAGTCCCAAATACTCCGTTAGTAGTTTTGTTACTGCTGGTGGCATGAAACTGATTGTAAAAGATTAATTACTAGATAATTAGTTCCAGAACACAAATCCAAACACCCCCTACTATACTTACCCATGCAATTGTACTCACAGGAAATTTATCTTCATATTTGCAGGATATTATCAACTTTGAAGAGTTTAAAAGTCGTATGACAAAAGATGAACAACAACAACTGCTTAAATGTTTACCTCTTGTGGACACACTTCAAGTCCCTGATAGGTTTTTGCATCTTATATTATAATGTCTTGCATCACTTACACGTATATTATAGCTACTCAATAGAGACAAATCAAAGGTATTTAAGTTCATATATATGATTTTCATTTATTTTCAAACTTTGCAGCTTCAAAAGCATGTTTAATAGCCCTCAGTTTAAGGAGAACTTATCCTCCTTCCAGAAGCTTCTTGCTGAAGGGGTTTTTGATCTCTCTTCACCAATGTTGAAAAATGAAGGCTGCAAGACCTTGAAGAAGCTTGCTCTTTGTAGTGCTACAAAGTCCAATTGGGTGGAGAAATATAAACAGCTCCAGGTTTGAATTCATACAAAAAATGAAATACCCATACAGTCAAAATGGAATTTTTCTTAAAAATTTACTTATTTACGCTATATTTATGGTTGTATTCCGTTTAGGATACCAAATGTAAATATGATAATGAAGGGTCTGTTGTGGGAGCACATAATGTCATGACACCTGGCCATTCAGTAAACGTAAAGAGATCATGTGATGCCCAATTTCAACCATATCCAGGTCAGCATTGCATTTTGAGATTAATTTTGGTTGCTTTTGAAATATAAGTTCAAAAAGCTGGTTGAAATTAGTTTCATGCATGTGAGTATTATTGATGTCTTTCAAGTTATGTACATAGAAATGGTGACAGTATATGAGCATTAAACAGTTTAGTTTCTCACCCTAGATTAGAAGCATGATTCTTAATATGTAAAACTCTTGTGAGGGTGTTCAATTGTTAATGCTTAGGTTTCATTAATTTAACCGTTTTTCTCCCATGTTAGTTTTTGAGGCAATGCTTTCATAATAATCACAAGGAAATAATATTTATGTGGCCTTGATGTCATCTCACACAATGAATATGTTCAATCAAATGCAACCGAAGTTTTAATTTGTTGCTTGTTTTCTGCATCAACAATACTTCTAACAATTAAATCTTTCAGGATCAAAGACTGCAATGAAGAGTCCTAAGAGACCATCAATGAAGGCAAGCTATGAACACAAAGAGCTTATGGAGAATGATGGGCCGGGGATTAGCCCAAGAAGCCTGTTCGCCTTACCACCTGATCATAGCTCCTTAATGCTTGATTCACTAAAATATGCGGATGAAAGTTGTGACCAAGATCTGTTGCTAGATGTGCCATCAAACACTTCTTTCCCTCAAGCAGAACTACTACTTCCAAAATCAAGTTTTGTAGCAGCAGCCCAAGCAAGCACTAGTAGTAGCTCAGTATATCAAAATTCCGTGGGCCCGTGACATAAACTAGTCGAAATCTCTCTTTCTAGGGTTTATGTAGGTGACTATTCTACTATGATAACCTATGCCAGACCATTGTAAACTCTGTAGCCTCAGTGTACTGAATAACTTGCTACCGTGGCTTTGTTGGTTACATTTGCACAGGATCTTATGGTTTGGGTTCATTGTATTTTGCAGCCCCAAACATTTAGTTTGCAGACTAAGTTTTGAACTTTTGATGGTTGCTTTTTTGGTTTTTTTTTAAATGTATGTTCTGACAATCTAGATTATATTATAAAACCTTAGAAATGCCAAAGATGGTAATCCCTAGAGATTTTTGTATGCAACTTGTGGTTAACTTTAAAAAATAAAAAAAAAATGCACAAAAGAATCATTATTTAGGCATAAAAGTTAACCCTGGTTGGTCTTTTTAGAAATTAGGCTTGGTTAGGAATCAATGGTTTTGTTTTATATATTAAGATGAGTGTGGCTGGGATTTAATAACTGTGTTGGTGTCTTTAGAAGATGTAATGTTCTTTTGTTGTTTGCTTTTTGTACTTTAGTAGTGATTAGGTTATGCCTAACTATTGTGGAGTTGTTATGCTAATTTGGTTTTCCAATAATTAACATTTGCACCCTTTTGATTACCTATGTCCATCATGTATGTTGTACCTTCTTAACTTACTTTTCCCCAAACCATCATTTTATTAACTTTATTTTTATTGGTCATTTTTAATTAAAAAATGATGCAAGTTCTGAATATTATATTATTATCTAACAGATGAGGTAACATCATTGTAATTTTATAATGGAAATAAGGGAGAAAGATGCCATATCTGAATGTTTTGACTATGTGGGAAGCATGTGAATTAGGTTTGAAAGGTAGTGCTCCCTTGCATGAATGATGGTGATTAGATCTTTACCTAGAACCATACATGTGTGATAAAAGTGAAGAAAAGCCCAAAAGCATGCATTATATATATTTTCTATTATATGCAAACCAATCAATGGGCAACTTTACTCAAGAAATAGCTTTTATAGCAACATATGAAGCAATACAGCTAAACATAGCTAGATATATGGTAAAAATATTCAAGAAATTGACATGGTGTGTTTGTTTTCATAATGTTTCACCATCAATCCATCATGATGTCAAATCATTGCATATTTGTACATAGTTTTAAACTCTCATCTTTTGCATATTGTACATGAAAGATGCATATTTGTTTCTTGGTAAAAAGGGGCCACTTGATTGGTTAGGGTTTATGGACCTTACACTTTGTGCTCAAGGACTATCAACCCACTTTGAATGGCTTGCCCGAAAGCGCTATAAACCGAACATCGTAGATACCCTATAAAAGGATTCCACTAATACTAAACACCGAAAGGTAGTTGATCAGTTTTATACAAGTATCATACATGAACCAAAAGGAAAAGTCCATTATAGCACTCCAAATAGATGCAAAATCAATATTAACATTTCTTGCACGCAAACTAATGTATTTTCATGTCATATCAAGTATGTTAACCCGTAACACATCTAAAGTTTCTCTATAACACAAAGAAATTTCTAAAAATGCTCACTTATGGTAGACAGGAGAAGTAAGATGTTCCTGCACTTAATTACTCATGTTTCCTGCACTAAATTACTAATATTTGTATATCATATGATTATAGCATCAAATAATCATGGATCAATTAAAGACATAGTAATGGGTCAGGTAATGATATCGTTTAGGGATTCCATAACAGAGTGATAAGTGGATTTGGATTACTTGATAATATCACCTCTTATTGTGTTGCAGATCAATCTTCCATAAATGACAGAGGTTGTGGGTGTTGGATATAGTGGATTTTGAGAGGTGAAAACTGCTGATGTTAATTACTGTTTATCACAATTCATACTCACAATTAAAATACAATCCACTCATGTAGTGTTAGGAGTGGTTAACCAGTTTCTCTGTGTCATTAATACTTGAGAACCTACCTCAAAACAAGAACTTTGATCTAATGTTTATATGCAAACCTAATACAAAGACCAAGGTAACCAAACATCATCTGCCAAAAGATATCATAAGAGTCCTGAAAAAGACGGTATTTACCGGTTTTTAAGATGAAAGCTTGAATCTTGAAGTCCTTCGGATAACCACCGTCCACCGCCTAGCACCACCAGTGCACCACCACCACCATCAATATCTTCATTGCATGATCTGAGATGTCAATAGAAACCCTCAACTTCAGTCCCTTTTATACCCACAAACATTAACATTTTGATGTAACTTATATGAGTGAATTCTATAATCCTCTTGTCTCTCAGAGACATTTTCACAAACACCATTTGTGCATTCCGAATTGACGAATCCGATTACGTGTGATCGGAGAATATAAATAGGTCGTCGGAGTTCACCGTTTTCGATTAGCATGGGTGTACAGCTGCTTCAGAGCTCTCTGTTTTGAAGAATATTTTCGCGCCAAATTTTGTTTCAATGTGTCTTTATATACTGGTACTTTCCCGCCATGATATAGTTATTGAATGGGGGATTTTTTTCAGTTTACCCCCTGTATTTATAAGAATGTTTTATATGTATCCTATAGCTTAATAAAATAGTCATTTTAAAACAACTTAATTTAATCATACTTTTAAGTTTATAAATTTGTTTATCATCAAATTTGATATCTTAGCCATCTGATTATTTTTATTAATAATTTAATATACCTTGATACTGCTAACTAGATAGTTAGGTAATGCTAAAAGTGTTTTTATATGTAGTTATCAACAACTTTTAAATAATCAAACTCTTAATTCTTGTAACACTATTGACTACTTTCGTATTTTTCTTATCTATTTCATGAAACAAAAGATAAATGGAATTTAACATGTCAAATTTAGTAAATTTCCGAATTTTTTATCCCAAATTTAAAGTTTAGTTTTGTAAACTCAGACTACATTTAAGTCTTACCCAAGTAGACATATCAGAATTTAACTTTCATTCATTGTATTGTTAACGTTCGAATGACCTCTTACAAAATCATTAATATCCGAATCTTTGGTCATTAAGATGAAAGAAGAATTTTTTTCGAACAACAAACGTGCGATCCTGCTTCGAAGAATATCTGTGTTATTTTAATCGGACTCATTTATCTGTTTCTCAGCCAGTACCACACACCTAACCTTCTTAAGAGAAAACTCATTGTTAAAAAACCATCTGATTCAACTCTAAACATTTTACCTAGAGTAAGAATTGAACCCATGACGTATTACATTGACTACATTATATTTCTTCATGACTTTTTTTTATGTAATATACATTTTCTCCACAACAACAAGGCTAGAGACTTGCTAGTTGGATTGCAATTTGAAGTTTAAACAACTTAATACGACTTCACTAAAAACTTAAATAGATTTAAAATATTTTAACAATTTACTTTAAACAAATAACTAGTTTTTTACCTGTAGTGCGTTGCGACGGACCCACATGTGCCGTGATAAAATTTAGACTACAATCGACCCGACTCATTTCAAACTAAATTTACGTCGAAACATAAGTAAATTAAATTTATACCGTTGGATGAAAATGTATTATATTCGACACAACTCCAAACGAAATTTACGATGAAACATGGACCTCTTCAAAACATACATAAAATTAAACACGTGTGGCGATGCCGTATATGACGTGATAAGGTATAGACTACGATCACACGAACTCGTGTCTAAGCTAATTTGTTGTCAAAACAGAGAGTAACCTAAATATATATTGTCGAATAATAATGTATCATATCCGACCTAATTCATTTCAACAAAACAATTTACGTTGAAACACATACATACTCGAATTGTATAGTCACGTAATAAAAATAGTAATGTGAGAAAGTATTTTTTTAATAAAAATGTATAATGGGTAAACCCAAAACTTGTGAAATTTAAGATGGTCAATGTGATAGTTTATAAATATTATAAAAATTGAAAGGTTAAAAATGTAAAATTCAAAAGTTAAGAGGTGTGAGTTTACTGATGACAAATATCACCGATCTTCATCCTTAACATAATATTAATAATAGACTGATTTGTTTAAGCATGAGACTCCCCTATAATGCAAGTCTCTAGAAACTTGAAGGGCTATATATGTGTACTTTGTTCCAACGACTGAAATTGACGAGCCTCTTGACTTGTGTGTGTACTATACATTAAATTGATACCCTATTTATTCAGTTTTCACTTTAAATTTGCTGTTTATTGTTCTTGATTTTTAATAGTATATAATTATAATTGTTTTATGAAGCTCATATTTTATGTAATTATAAAGTTAGTGATTGTTGGATATTTTAGTGTAATTTGAGATTGCGTATGACATTCAAATAAGAGTGCACGTTTGTTTGAATGTCATCGGGCCTAACGGGGTATCCAAGGGGGTAGCGCCCCCTTGGCAGGGGTTCGGGGGCAACGCTCCCGAGAGAAGCGGGGTCTAAGGGGCGGCAGCCCCTAGCGGGGTCCAAGGGGCAGAGCCCCTGGCTGGGGTCGAGCTGCCAGGTCAGCTTAGAAAATTTTATTTTTAGACAAAAGTCCTTCATCGAAAATGCATTAGAAAATTAATTTCGGGCCAAATATGCATTCGTGGAACTTGAGGGACTAAAGGTGTAATTTACCCCAAGAAACAATTTTCTTGAAAACTAAAAATATGCTCCTGCGTATTCAATTTCTGAATACCCTGAAAGAAATTCGATTTCTTTATCTTTTCAAAATTGCTCAATCAAAAATCCATACGAAAATCTAGAATCAATCTAATTGTATCCAATCAAACGTTGGTAGACACTCCAATTGTTTGATCTGAAAGTGATCACACGACTTCAGATTTATCCAGTTTTTTTCGAAAATTACCCAACAGTGATGATAATTACTCATATGCCATAGGGATCATACAAGTTTTGGACATGAATATGTAAATTTAGTTTCAGACTCAATTGTAACATTGTATTGCATACACGTCGTGTGATTTTATTTGGTGATTACCCATCATACTTTGAACCTTACATAGTTCGGTTCTTCTTTCAAGTTCAGAATCAATATAGAAAAAAAGATAAATTAGCTAACTCCCAATGATTTATTATAACAAAAAAACTAACTCAAAAACTTGATTACATCTAACCCCAACACGGGTTTATATAGACTAGCTAACTTTATTTAATAAGTACTCATAACATAATTCGAACTCTATCTAAACAATAGAATCATTATCTTCTCCTGGATAAACAAAAGTTAGTTATTCTAGATTTATATACCAACTTGACCCACTTGTCAATATTGGTCCTCGAACTTCACCGACTTGTGAAACGGGTTAAAAATTATTACCAACATCCTTCACATGTGGTAACTTGATGATTTTAGAAAGTGATGCTTTTGATTTGGTTACTCCCTTTTCTTTGCTCGAGCTTATATCGGTGTTACGTGATCGTGGTGACGTAAAGCCCCCGAGCCCTATTATTCATATACAATGTATGTGAGTATTATTTTATTACTTTTATCCAGAAGAAGGATGACTCTCTTTGTTTATTAAGTTATTGTTTAATTAATCTTATATTCTTATCAGATGCATTGATAAGAGCATGGATGTCCCTCGAATGCGCTATGCGACTAGTAAAAATGTGCCCCTAAAATATAAACTTACATCTATGAATTCATTAATATGATATAATTGTTATAACAATAAAATAAATTACTCTAGCAAATTAACTTGTTTTACATAGTTAAATAAATTGTGAGTTTGTCATAACATTCTTTTAAGTAAAACTGTTAATCAACTCTTCACACTTCATACCTTCCAATGCATCATTCTTAATAGCTTCAAGTGGGTGATGACCATCAATCAATACGAATTACAAACCATTTATTAATGAACCCAACAACATGTGATTCTTTAAGGAACCATTAATGATTGAACATTTGATTTATTTTCGTCGTAATCATAATAAACGTAAGCAAATTCATGCTCCTGATTTGTTTTGATAAATGTTATGATTACATTGATTAAATACTCAATATGATTACATTAAAATTCTAACACTTTATATACGTAACTTGCGATTACAAATTAATTTGAATTTAAGCATTGAAATTACCGTCTTGATTTTAAGCGTGAAGTACATAATTATCTATTAACGTACAATATAAAACATTTAATATGGTATGTATATCGGATTGATTAAATACACAATTATTTATTAAGCTATAATATTGAACAATAAAAATATAGTATTATACTTGATATCATGGATTTCTTTTAATTTGTAAAATAAATATAAAAAAATTATTTTATTGAATTGAAAACATGATACAAGTCTACCAAATGACAATATGAGTAAGACGTGTCATTCTTTACGGTTCTAAAATAAGTTCGGGCCTCCTAAAGATATTGTATCACAAGAATTTAATATATAATATAATACATTTTGGGTTATGTATGATATTAAAGAACTTATTAAAATTTTGGGTCCTCTTTGATATAGGGCCCTGTGCAGTAGCCCAGATTGCACAGCCTAAGAGTCGGGCCTGGATAAGAGGGTGATAGAATTCTCATTTATACTTTATATAAAACATATAGAAATAATTGTTTAACATACTTTAAAATTAAAAACATTCACCTTATTTAATGTATAAGGTGCAATTACTTTTAAGAATAAAAAAATAATTATATTATTATGTAAGGATTATCCTCTACAGTTAGTTACATAATTACTTTATATTTACTAACACTTACACAAAATAAAAAATATTGCACTATTTGAACTTTGTATTATTTTAGGAACCATACGAACATTTAAATTTTGCATTATTTTAGGAACAATATAAATATTAGAATTTTCATTATTTTAATATGCGTTTGTCTTTAACATATTAGATTTTTGTAAAATACTACAAGAATAACGAAATACCATAAAAACGTGCCAAGATGTAAAATGTTACTCAATCACATTGCGTCCCGCCGCATCGTGCGGGCACAACGTAAAAGAAAGTGACGATGTCAGTTGTTTCTGATGTATAGTATGTTTTTATTGCAAGCATAAACATTTTGGATTGACCTCATTTCTTTGGTCGAAGAAATTAAAATTCAAGGTTATGATGTTTAAGGTGGACTTTAGAAAACCTTCTATTCTTTAAAGCAGGTGTTCCTAAACTTGATTTTTCATTGGAAAACTCTCTTCTCGTCAACGGTTTTAGATAAAGGATGTCTCGTTTTTTCTTGTTCATCTATCATTATTATTACAAAGCCAAGATTATTAGTCTTTTTCTTGGTATTCCTACTTGTAAATAATCGGAAATACTTTCCCACTTATTATTTGCAGACGATGTTATCTTTATTAAAGAATGGTCGGCGACTACTGCGAAGAACATTAATCGTATTCTTAGGTAGAGGAAAGTTATCTTTTCTTTCGCGATCCTTGATCTATTTACGATTAGAAAAGACACTACGAGGGTTTGAAAGGTAATTTTCATGGACATGGCTTGATTTAAGACAACATAAAACTGATTTGTGAGTAGGATGTCAAGATGGGGAGATCATGGTTTAATCCATAATGTGAATAATAAATGGTGGTGGTTATCAAAGTAACAACTTATTGTTTTAGTGAAACAATTGTGTCCTGACTAAACTTAATATTTTTCGTGGAGAACCGAGATGATAAGACTTCCTGTTGTTGATGCTTTGGCTAGAAGAAGCGTCCATGTCCCTTCATCCTTATGCTCGTTCGCGGAGACGCTCAAGAATTGGTGGATCATTTGTTCACCGCTTGCTTTGTTACTACTTCATTTCGGTATGGTATTAATGTTTAGTGCAATGATCTCTCCTATTTTTCCCCTTTTGGTTTGTGACTTGTTCAAGTTCCTCAATACTTAGGGTAACAAAAACAAGAAGAAATTGTTTCAGGCTATTTTTCTTACACCTTGTTGGCGGCAAGGTGGTCAACGATGCACGTGTGTTGGTTTCAAGCATAGTAGCAAAAACAAGACTTAGGAGCTGTTTGACAATTTTTGAATGATTAAGTACTGAACCAATAATAAGTCTGAACCATTAAAAGCTAGTATATCATTTAACTATTTAAAAACAAATATCTGACCAATTCAGATAACATGTCTTAATCATTCAGCATTAGGCCTTTTAACCATTCAACATCAGTATAATGTTTAACCATTCAGAGGTAAATGTCTTAACCATTCAGACATGTGCTCGCAAAACAAACAGTCTAAACCATTAAATGTTGAACAATTCAGACATCTGAACCATTAAAAGACTGATTAAAAGGCTGCCAAATAGCCCCTTAGTTTTTTAATATATTTTTAATATAGACGAATTGTCTTGGTGTTGTTTTGGGTGCCTAGCTTTGTGATAGTGTCTCTTTATTTATAATATCCATTTGTTAAAACTAACATACCATTTTTTTCACTTTTCATATTATTTAATTTCCCTCTAAATTTAACGTCCCATAATGGTTAATGTAAACTTTTAGAAGAACAAAAAGGTGTTCCATTTTCATAAGGCCTAAATAAATTTGGATATCTAATACATGATTTATATTATATGAATATAACCTCACCTCTAAACATTTTTAAAGATTCAACATTGGGTGAGTAATTATAATATTGGCCACATAGGCTAGTAGCTTTGCATTGACTATTTGTATCATTTAGGGTTTTAAGGATTTAGTTTTTGCATGCCACGTCCAATTTACCAATTTAATATAGACTTTTAAAAGATAAAAAAAGATTGTGCGCGTTTAATATTATTCTTATTACATAGTCAAACAAGAAACATCTACAAAAATCAACCATATACCTGCTAGGGATCTTAATAGTCTAATAGAGATACCTATAAGGGTTGTAGTTTTCTTTAAGAAATGCTAAGACTCCCGAAACTTAAATCATTCGTGTTCTCGTATAAAGATGAAGAAATAGTGCGATTGAACCTCCGCATCCACAATTTCACATAAGAAAATTGTATCTACTAAAGAATGGTATAAAATCCGAGAAAGTTGACTAAAGAAACGAATGAATTTTATTCAAGAATGTATGTATGTTGAAGATTCAAAATAAGAAACCGAGGATTTAATTAAAATATTTTTAAGTTAAAATTTACTAAATTATACCGGATACGTTGAAAGCTTCTTATAATGTAATCATAAGAATCATATGACACATTTAATGAGAAAGAAATAGAAGCTATAGACAATCATATAACTGCCTTACATATAATATTTAAAACAAGAAATAAAAATCTCAAATTGATTCCCAAAGTTTTTTAATTTGTATAAATTTGGTTAAGATTTATTGTAAAAATAAATAATAATAATAAAAATGAGCGTTATCGTACTCATTAACCGACTTGTGTCGCTCCCACCGTAGAAATTCACAGGAGGCAACGCTGCTCACGAGTTGGCGCAGATGCAAAACGTAAGGTTCGTTTTAGTGTCGCGTAAATGCTCAAACCTCAATACGGGCTTTTGATATTTAATCTAACATAAAATATATAAAAAAAACACCTATATCTCTATTGAAAAAATCCTAATACCCTAACACCTGGTCACATTGAGGTGGTTATAAAAAATTAAAAGGAAAATAAATAAATAATTATTACAATTGTTGGTTTCTGCAACACACGTATCGTTGCTCCACCACTACCAAAACCTCTCATCGTACAACAAACAAAGGGCCTCCGAATCATCATCATCATCATCCATCATAATGCAAAATGCTCCTTCATTCCTTCTAATTCCTCATATTCATCAGGTAAATCCCCTTTCATTTCACTTTCTGATGATTATTTTAGGTTTTTGTCGGTTGATTATCGCCTTTCGAGTATCGATATACGGGCTTGTGCTAAATAATCCAAAGCTTGTATTTCTAGTGCCCTAATTTCATAGGTTTGTCTCATTTCAAATTCGTTCCTGTTGTTGTTGTTTAGGTTTTTGATCGGTTATCAGTTTGGTTGTGTGTTAATTTATTATTTGCCGACAATTGGAAGTTTTATATGTGTAACCCTAGATATTGTGCTTTTGTTAATTGTTCTGTTTGATTGTTAGTGAGTTGTTCAGGAATCGGAGAGTGGATTTCTCTGTTGATAATGGTGGTAATATCTATTAAACTGTCTGATGGGAGTGTGGTAAGAAGTCGACATGAAAACGGTAGTTGTTCTGTGAGTGGAGCTTCTGTTGTTCCTGTAAAATGGAAGCCTCGAAAGGTTTCTGCTGTTAGGGTTTTTCCACCAGGATGCGGACCGAATGCTCAGCCGATCAATGCTGTTACTCGTGAAGCTGAACCGCTTTCGTCAACGGTTGCTAATAATCATGTGGTTAATGATGCTGGTACTGATGATGCTACTAATAATCATGTAGCTAATGATGCTGGTACTGATGATGCTACTAATAATCATGTAGCTAATGATACTGGTACTGATAATAATCATGTAGCTAATGATGCTGGTACCGATAATAATCATGTAGCTAATGATGCTGGTACTGATGATGCTGGTACTGATGATGCTACTAATAATCATGTAGCTAATGATGCTGGTACTGATAATAATCATGTAGCTAATTATGCTGGTACTAATGATGCTACTAATAATCATGTAGCTAATGATGCTGGTACTGATGGTGTAGCTAATGATGCTGGTACTAATGATGCTGGTACTAATGATGCTACTAATAATTATGTAGCTAATGATGCTGGTACTGATGGTGTAGCTAATGATGCTGGTACTGATGGTGTAGCTAATGATGCTGGTGCTGATGAACCTGTGGGATTGGTTGTGGAAAGTTTGGTGAATAATGAAGTGCAAAATGGGGATACGCAGGTGGATAATGGTGGTAGTGGTGTTAAGGAAGCGATACTAAAGATGAAATTTACTCGAAGAAGAGTTTCTGCAGTTCGGGATTTCCCTCCTTATTGTGGACTGAATGCAGAAGAACCTACAGAAGAAGAACGGATAAGAATTACTGGAAGGAGGAGTTCTGGATCAGTGGCAAACGGAGGTGTTAAAGATGAGTCTGTTAACAAAACTCAGTTAAATGAATCAAAAGATCCTTTTATGGCAGATCAAGAGATGCAAACGATAGTGGAATCAGACATAAATGTTGAAGATGAGAAAATCATGGTGGCTGGACCAAGTAAAAAGGTGCAAAACATAGGTCAAGCTTGTCAGGAGCTTGTGGTTTACACACGTGACAAAGATCTGAAGAAATCATCTCCAGTTGATGATGCTGTTGATGCAGATTATGAAGAGGATGTTCGAGACAACAAACCGCTTTCCCTAACTCAAACGGATATGAATATAAAGAATCGGGAAGTGAGATCCAAGAAAAATGTTAAAAAGAGACCATTGGATGATACTAAGAGGCGGGTTTATGGGGAAGACAAGATTAAGGTGGTTGTGGGTCTGAAAGCTCCATCATTTTGTGCACCGGGAATTCAAGAACAAGATTTAGCCAACAAAGTGAAAGGGCAAGCATCAACAACACCAAAAACATCTCCAAATAAAAAACAAAAAAAAAAACAAGAAAAGGTTGATGGGGGGTCAACTTCTACCGGGAAGGTTGCTTATACTGGTACACTTGAAATTGTAGAGAAAGATCTAACCAACAAGAGAAAGGGGGATGTCGTAACTACACCAAAAAAATCTACAAAGAAAGAACAAAAAAATCAAGAAAAGATTGCTTATACTGGTACCCTTGAAATGGTTGTGAGGAAGGAAGAAGATTTTACTGCCGATGTCGAAGAAAAAGAAGAATTTCTTAATTTACAAGGAACAAATGATGTTGATGTGTCATTACCTCCTTTTGGTCCCAAAAGTTCAAATGACGCCCGGAATAAAGTTCGGGAAACTTTACGTCTTTTTCAAGCTCTATGTAGAAAACTTTTGCAGGGTGAAGAGGCGAGACCCGATGATTTAAAATTACCAAAAAGACGAGTCGATCTTGCAGCAAAAGCTATTATGGATAAAAGAGGCAGATTACTTGATTTAGGTAAAAAAACACACGGGCCCGTACCAGGGATTGAGGTTGGAGACGAGTTTCAGTACCGAGTTGAGCTTGCTTTGGTGGGTATTCACCGTCCTTATCAGGGCGGTATAGATTTTGTTAAAAAGGGTAAAGACTATTTTGCTGTCAGTGTAGTAGCCTCTGGTGGTTATGATAATGAAGTTGATAAGCCAGACTGCTTGATGTACTCAGGTTCGGGGGGAATCGCAAAAGACAAAAGCTATGAAAACCAAAAACTCGAGAGAGGGAATTTGGCTTTGAAAAATAATATAGAATTGAAGTATCCGGTACGGGTTGTTCGAGGATATAAAGTCAAATCCTTTGAATCACCAGAGTCGAAATCCAAGTTGTCAACAACATACATATATGATGGGCTGTACACAGTAGAGTCTTGCCTAAAGTCGACTGGACGCCATGGTACCATGGTTTTCAAATTTGAATTGAAAAGAGTTCCGGGCCAACCACAACTGGCAATAAGAGAAGTGAAATCAAAAAAATTTAAAACACGTGAAGGTGTTTGTGTTAAAGATATAACTAATGGCAAAGAACCGTTTCCAATCTGTGCAATTAACACAATTGATGATAAAAAACCACCAGAATTTACTTACATTACAAAAATTATGTATCCAGACTGCTATAAGCCCATTCCCCCTAAAGGGTGTGACTGTGTGGGCCGGTGTTCTGACAAAAGATGCCCTTGTGCTTTCAGAAACGGTGGTGAGATTCCATATAATCGTAACGGTGCAATAGTTGAAGCAAAACCTTTAGTTTATGAATGCGGCCCCTCTTGTGGGTGTCCACCTACGTGTTATAATCGTGTCACCCAACACGGTATGAAAATTCATCTTGAGATCTTTAAAACAGAGTCAAGGGGGTGGGGTGTTAGGTCGTTGAGTTCAATTGCTTCTGGAAGCTTTATATGCGAGTATATTGGTGAACTTCTAGAAGATACAGAAGCTGAGAAGCGAACAAGTAATGATGAGTATTTATTTGATATCGGGCAAAACTACAGTGATTGTTCGCTTAACCCTGATTCTGGGGAGATGGTGAATTCAGGTGGTGGATTTACTATTGACGCTGCACTTTATGGCAACGTAGGTCGGTTCATAAATCACAGCTGTTCGCCGAATCTTTATGCTCAGAATGTACTTTATGATCAGGATGACAAGCGGATGCCACACATAATGCTGTTTGCTGCTGAAAATATCCCACCTCTGAAAGAGTTAACTTATCACTATAACTACACATTGGATACAGTTCATGATGCTGATGGGAATATTAAGGTCAAAAGCTGTTATTGTGGTTCTCCAGAGTGCACTGGAAGGATGTATTAGGTATGTTTTAATTAGGTTACCAAAAAATTAACAATATTAAGAAATGCTTCATACTTTCTTTTATCAGGTTATTCTCTGTTTTTATATATATAGTTTGGTGTTGTAGGAAAGGTGCCCATGGTTGCAATCAGTCTGGTGATCCCAAATGATGGGTTTTGTACTTGAATCTTTCTACTGTTGCATTACTAGGTGACTATGTTCATATTCTCTGTTTCTTTTAAGGTTGTAACTAGCAAACATCTACTTTTAGTTTTCTCAAAGTTCATGTTGTTTAATCATGGCTGCGATGAGGGTCTTATTTACCAGATTCATATGCGGTTTCATATGCGTATTGGTAGGAGTGATCAATTCTTGTAATATATTAGTTCTGGTATTTAATCCCTTAAGTTTCATATTTAATTTGTTAACTTGATGACAAATGGTTAAGTTAAAGGCTTTAACTTTTAGACAGCTTTTCTCTGTGAATGTGAATAATTGTATATTTTGCATCTGCTCTACCTACCTAGTGTTCATCCGTTGACTTTTCTTGGTCAATATTTTCATATAATAATTGTTTGTTATCTTAGTAGATCTGTGCATGAAGTAGACATGAACCTCAGACAATAAAGCCTTGTTATTGACAAGCTTTAAAGCTAAGCAGTCAAAATCGTTCAGGCAAGGCGTGGCCTAAATCTCTCAGACAATCGTGTAGCACGATGCTTTCTTTGTGGGAGGTGTAGACATACAAGCGCGTGATTTGGCATTGATCGATGTCGAAGCGTCGATCAAATAAGATGTTAATTCGTGTATCCTATTCACCTTAACTTAGTTAGGATAAGTAGGGGTTGTCGATTCTCGTGGAATTAGTGGTTGGTGTTATATAGTTTAATTTTAAGAAAAATAATTAATTAAATAACTTAGTTAGATTATTGCCTCTTGGCTGTAAATTGTTTGAAGTGATTACTAAAACTAATAATAATGAAAACGTGACAAGAAAGTAATTGGAATGTTGTTAACAATTAATTAAAAGAGAATTCACACCCGGGTTTCCGAATGACAAGTATTAGGTTAACTGTTTGAAAGATTTAATATTCAATAAGCGCATTTGAGTATTTGATAGAACAAGTATGGTTGTGTGAATCTTGACCTTAGACATCAACAAATGTCACACATGCAAATGGTGCAAGAAACCTTTGCTATATTGAACAACTGTATGTTTTATCAATCAAGAACAACTAGCAAACTTTAACATAAATTGAATTCATAGAAGTAAACCTTTTATAATGTTAATGATGCAAGAAAATCTTAACATTCATAAGTCCGAAACAATACTAACAATCAATTCGAATCAAGATCAATTAATAATAAATGTTCCAATCAAATCAAACAAAAAAGTTAAACCTAAACTCACAATCTTCGACCCGGGAATGAACTCAACTGATTAGCCGCTCATCTTCATG
>BJCM01000019.1:0-22506 GCA_018326385.1 Flaveria bidentis | reverse complement strand
ATTACTTATATTTAATTACATATATAAATATAATTAAAATATAGTTAAATCCGGTCCAACCGGTCCGACTATCAAACCAGTAAGACGTCCGATTCGACGTCCGATCCGGTTCTGAAAACATTATGTATAACTTAGCCGAAATTATTCATCTTCGATAAAATTAACAAAAACTGAAGGCATTAAACACGCAAAGTAAATTGGATAACTATGAATTCAACTCAATTCAAGATTATTGTAGATTTAGTCAAAATTAGATCAAAGATAAGTGTGGCCATCTTGAATTTGGATTTTCCCTCTCATTAGTCAACTTCAAGAAAACCCAACAAGGTTCCAGAGATCTCCACAACTCTAAATCTTTCAACTTTATCATTCAATCATCTTCCTCAACATTATCCAATTGGTTTCCGTCGTTTTCGCCCCCAAATCGCGATTACTACCACTAACTACAAACCCTAAAAAAATCAATCATTTTCCCCCAATCTGTCCCACTCCATCAATGCTTATAAATGCACACACAATCTCGCATCAACACCCAAGTAACACATGTCAGCCTGTGGTCTCCTATCTGTCATCGCAACCCACCAAATCTTCTCTCTTTCGTAGATTTCAACTCGACCCATAAATACCCACATCAGTTTTCGTACTCAGGCGGTTGAATTCCGGTGGTTAGGGGCTTAATTTGAGGGTTTGATTTGAGGGTTTTGATTTGGGTGTTGCGAATGACGCGGCCGTTGTGCATATTGGTCACCGGTGGTGCGGGGTATATCGGGAGTCATACTGTGTTGCAGCTGTTGTTGGGTGGTTATAACACGGTGGTGGTTGATAATTTGGATAATTCGTCGGAAGTTGCTATCGATAGAGTTCGAGAACTCGCTGGTGATCGTGCTGATAATCTATCTTTTCACAAGGTTTGTTGTAACTGGTTTGATTCGTTGAATTCTTGATAAAAATTGGGTTTTTTTTTGTTGTTTAAATCTGAACTGGATTGAGGGTTAAAAAGATTTGTGCGATTTTGCTGTGGATATTTGTTTTTAGATGTGCTTTATGAACTCTTGTGTTTCACTGCAGATGGATATCAGGGATAAGCCTGCTTTAGAGCAGCTTTTTGCTTCTACAAAGTACGATTTCTTTTCATCTAAATCTGATTTATGTTTCAATTGACTAATTGAGGGTTTTATCACTATTAGTGGTTGTGTTGATTTGTCTAATGATTATTAACCAATAAGGGGATGGGTAATAATAACACCGATTTTTTATACGTCTCGTATAGACTACTAGAAAATTTTAAGGGTTGTCAAACATCTATACACTACATATAGTCCACATATAGATCTTTACGACACCCCATATAGGCCTACATGACACATATAGCAAAATACTACACTCAATAAAAGAAAAAATTCAGCGGTTTCAGAAGGGTTATACCCTTCAAATAGGGCTATACGACTTGTAATGAAGTCCGGAGGTGTTGGTTTATAATGGGCGTGTGTTTTAAATTCTTGTTCTTTGCTATACTATAAATGCTTTCTAGTTTTGTTTACGGGTCTTATAGCTTTATATGCGTCGTATAGAGGTCAAACACCCCTATATGGGGTGTATAACCCTTCTGATTGCCCCCTAAAATTTTCATCGTATTCAGTGTCGAATTTTGCTGCACGTATCATATAGGCCTATATGAGACATATTGGGGGTCGTATAGGCTTGTATGGGATGTATAACCTTTTGACAGCCGTTGAAATTTTCTTCGTTTTCAGTGTCGTCGACCCTAATTAGTCTCGTATATCCCTATACGAGGCTTATGGGGATTTCGATATATAATGGTGGATATCTTAATATTCAAACCCTTTGTTCATACAAAATCCGACAAAAATATGGCAAACACTAAAAAAAGTTCTTTAAATTTTTGACCGGGCAATAATTTGTCCTTCTATAAAATAGAAATTGCAATCAAGTGCATTTTTGCTTTTTTGGGTACATAATTTGTCCATCCTGTTCTTTTGTGGATATAAACGAAGAAACCAGGTACATGTACAGGTGACCTATAAAGTATTCAACAGTGAGTGACCGTAATAAATGAAAAGACAGTTAAATAATTGGGTGAACATATGTGTATTCTTTTAATTTGATTTCTATCTTCACTTTTTCTCATAAACCAAGCAAAATATAGCAACTTTTAGAGATAGGAATATACTCTAATGTACTAATTTTTCTATAAAAATGTGTTTGTTAAAAGTTTTGATACCTTGTAACTTTTAGAAACCCTTTTTAACTTTTTGAAAACAAATGGTTGCCAGATGCTGTCTTCATCATTGTTTGGTATATTCTAAAAGTTTGAAACAGAAAACAGAAATTGCCAACATATATTCGTATTCTGATTTCATTTTTTTTTAGATTAACTTTTGCATCCCTACTGATTCTGGTGTCAATATAGGTTTGACGCCGTTATACATTTTGCTGGATTAAAGGCAGTCGGTGAAAGTGTGAAGAAGCCATTGTTGTATTACAACAACAATATAATTGGTACTATAACTCTCCTGGAAGTTATGGCTGCCTATGGATGCAAGAAGGTAAATTTTTTAGTCTCACTTGATTTTTGAACTTTGGTCTGTGAAATTTACTCCCGGTTTTGTGGGTCTCGTCCTACTCATAGGCTCATAGCCTTTGAAGGCCACCCAACCTATGTAAACTGTGCTCTACTCTGTCCCACTAGTTAGCAATATATTGATGGGCCCATTAGTTTTCCCTAACGAGTTCTCATGGTCACAAAAAGAGGTTTATAATATATTATTTGAAAGCAACATGTTAATGAACATGGTTGTATGTTTGCTGAACACTGCAGCTTGTGTTTTCATCATCGGCTACTGTTTATGGCTGGCCAAAGGAGTTACCATGCACAGAAGAGTTTCCGTTGTCTGCAGCCAATCCATATGGACGAACAAAGGTATTATAGCCTTCACACACAGTTTAGAATTATCAAGTTTTATCAACTTTTTTTATGTTTTGAAGTGTACAATGCAGCTGGTAGTTTGTTCAAAGTACTGTGCTTAACCATAGCATTGTGAAAATTATATAGATGGTTCATCATTCATGAGTATTATACATACGCACTGAAATTATTAAATCTCATCTTGAACTAATATAATTTATCTTTTCAGCTCATGATTGAGGAGATGTGCAGAGATATATATGCTTCAGATCCCGAGTGGAAATTTGTATTACTACGTTATTTTAACCCTGTTGGTGCGCATCCTAGTGGCCGAATTGGTGAGGATCCTCGTGGAATTCCAAACAATCTAATGCCATTTATTCAGCATGTTGCTGTTGGTAGACAACCTGCACTTCAAGTATTCGGGACTGATTACTCCACGAAAGATGGAACTGGGGTATGCTTTGGTTTTCATTTGTTCTTTTTTTCACTTAAAATGGTATTGAATCGTTGATCATCTTGAATGGTTCCTTGATATAAATTCTTGAACAGGTGCGCGATTACATCCATGTGGTAGATTTAGCAGATGGACATACTGCTGCATTGGTGAAACTTCTTGATCCTAAAATAGGTGGGTCTTTTTTCCATTTATGGATAGCTGATAAGCAAAGCTTATTTTATATCTCACATAGAGCCAAAGTACAAATAATAGAATATATTATAAACTATTTAAGGTACATATTTATGCTTCTTACTGCGTACACCAATACATTAAACAGAATCAAATCATCTCATGAAACATGGGGGGGTAAATTTTGATATTTAAGATCAGAGCTGCAGAAGAACTTTGTACCTTAGAGTCAAACCGCCTATGGGCCCCCATAACACCAAACAGTGGAAAAGTTATGCACGTTTTAAGTTGGGTTTTCTTCTAGCTCGCTTTTATCTAGCTAGTCGAAATATGAGTCCGTTAGTTTCAGTATCAACATGTGGTGATAATGTTTATTTTTCTTTTTTATTTTAGGTTGTGAAGTTTATAACTTGGGGACGGGTAAAGGAACATCTGTTTTGGAGATGGTATCAGCCTTTGAAAAGGCATCAGGAAAGGTACTGCATTTTTCAAGATTTATTTACTTAATTTTGCTATTTTTGGAAGTTGACAAATAGTCAAAGTGTCAAACACTTGATTTGGACTATCTACAAGTCAACTGTTGCAAATTTTGATTCTCCTTATATATCACTGGAATTCTTACAACCTTTGATATTGTTACTCCAGAAAATCCCTTTAGTAAAGACCGATAGACGGCCAGGTGACGCTGAGATTGTATATGCATCAACCGCAAAGGCAGAACGTGAGCTGAACTGGAAGTAAGTGTTCATTTGGCAATTTTAATGCATACATCCTCCTAAATTAATAAGTTTCAACAAATGTATGTTGTTATTGTTATATTGTAGTTTTTAAGTAACATAATTAAATATCCTATAAAAAATAGGTTTGCAGGTAGCCGGTTACCCAAACCGATCTTATGACCTCTAACACGTTTATTTTTTTGTTCATACAACCCCTTAAGCAATTTATTAACAGATATAACCTGTTATTGTTATACTACAGTTTTTTAGTAGGATCTATGAATTGTTAAAAAAGGCCGAACCCATCTTTACGGGTTATTCAACCTGTTTGATAACCCAACTTTAGTGTATATGTTATAGGATAGACCTTGCGTAAAAATATATTAAGTTACTAGGCTTTTAGCCCGTGTATTACACAGGTTAAAAGTTATAAACATATAATTTAAATTTGTAAACAAAAATATTTAAACTCTATCGTTTTTATTTTAAATCGATTATTTAAAAATAAGGATTTGTGATTATAAGGTTTAAAGGGTCAACCGGTCAAATAAGGTTTGAGATAATTGATATAACATCCCTAGAATAGTTGGTGGTGATTGAGGTAGTTAAAGAAAATAAAAACTTCACATTTATTCAAAAAAAGTTGAAATAAAATAAAATAAAAACTTCAGGTAAGAAATATAACATGATTTATGAAAATTTTGTTAAAAAAAGTTTATGCGTTAAAGTTTTTGTAAGATGAAATCTGTTAGATATGTGACATCACGTATAATCATTTATCAATATAGATATAGTTGCTAATTAAAATTTCCTATTTTCTACGTTAGATTCCATTTTCTTTGCTGTAGCTCCTGCGTCACATTTTCTCTCTTGTGCCTCTTAATTTAGTTTAACAATACGTAAAAACTTAAAAATATGAATACATAGATTTTAAAAAATATAAGCTGAAAATTAAGTATAAATAAATATTTTTTTCTGATTGTTTGTTTTGAACTAAATTATAATTTCAAAAAAAATATTTTAGTGAAAAAGAGTCTCAAATTGGTTGCTTTTATGATCTCCCTATTTAATACAAGAGAGACGAGAGAACACATTTTTTGGGTCCTATAAATGTGTCATGTGACTCTTGAGTTATTATTTATTATAAATCATCGAGGTGTTTGTTATGTTTACATATGGTTGTAATTGTAGGGCAAAATATGGAATAGAGGAGATGTGCAGAGATCAATGGAACTGGGCCAGCAAGAACCCTTATGGCTATCAAACTGAAGTAAAGAAACTAAGTGGATGAAAACTATGCAATAAAGTTTTATAGGGAAGTAAAAAGAAATAGGAAATCTTTTTTTGTAACATAATCATCATTATTATACATTATAGTAGAATGTTCAGAAATCAGATGATTAAATCATTATAACCTTATAAATATATATAGTCTCCAGAAGTTTTGTACGTTACATGTTTTAGATTTCTATCTCCTTAGTACTGTCATATGTTTAATGGATAACACGTAAGATTAGTTTCTTAAGAGAGGTTTTTGTAGTCTTTTAAAAAAGAACCAACGAAGATGGTAAACAGTGTGCATGTTGTACGTGTGAGGATAATGTCTGCACATTCATCCAACTCATGTAAATGGGGTAAATGTTCATGTAAGATTATGTGTGATAAAAAAGTGTGACACATAAGCTGCTTACTATTATGCGTCATAGACGTAGGATGGTTTCACATTGTAAAGGTGTGTATACAAGGTGTGTTATGGTGAAGTGAAAAGTGATTATAGAAAAAGTAGAAAAAGTGTTAATAGTATAGTGGTATCTGGTAATAATCAAAACATTAAAAGAAAAAACAAGCACACGTTTACTCTTGCACCTCGTGTCATATTGTGGATTCACGTTCACACCACATCATGTGGCTGCTTCTTCATGCCCAACAAATGATCACAATGGATGGTCTAATGCTTAATTTAAACTTAATACTTATCAGCCATACGATGTAAATAATGATGTGCAAGCCGTTAGTCAAACAATGTGTTACACATTAAAAATGTTGATTTTATAATAAGCTTGATTTATTATAAATCTTCTAATAACAACTAGTAGATTGCCCCGCACATTGGGCAGAAAACCTTTACATTCACGGTATTAAAACATAAACTAACCCATAGCCAAACCAAAAATAAACCAAGTATATGATATATTTTCTTGCATTTGCATGAAGCACCCTTGTGTTAATGCATAGCCAAACACCTACCCTTTTGCTTTATTGTCAACAAATAATGACATGGTTTTCTTTTTGAATTTACTTTCCAACCATGTACTCTACAGTTTTTATGCAGTCAAATACCCATTGTCGTGATTGTATATAGTCTCTTGAAATGAACATGTGATTCTTTGAACAATTGACGGTCATTTAATGTTTGGCAACCTGTAAAGATCTAATGAAAGTTAAAATAAACCGAGATGAACAATGAAGCTAATTTTACAAACTAAAACATACAATCTTCGTATAGGTAATTCAAAATCCAATGTTGAATAATGGTTGGTAGTTTAAAGCCTGCAAGCTCTAATTTGTCCGACAAACTGAGTTTATGTTAATAACGATTTTGAGGGGAGGTCAACTAGGAGATGTAATACTCTGCAAGTATTGGGGTCGTGATCATAGCAAATCACAAGGGAAGATGAATCGAGGGTGGAATTAGTTCAATTAGGAAATGAATCTGGGAGAAGATTAGAAGAGGATTAGCATATCAAATGTGTTTGAAGTCTTTGTTAATAATGATTTTGCCACTCACGCTTTGAGAGTTGTACAACATGCTTAGATACTTATGGGCTCTTTGTTTTTTTCTGAAAAACACATCCTGGTCTTTTTTGTTTGACGTGCATACGTTAAGATCTACAGAGTGTTGGTATTAATTATTGAGTTAATTACAAGTTCAGGGCCAAATGGAAGTTTTGGATAGAGATTGGGTTGATTTGTATTGTTGAGCGTTAAATAGGAGCACAATATTTTGTGTTTGTGGAGAGAGAATATTGGGTGTTGATTCACGGGATTTTAGGGGAATTTTGGTGGGAAAATGTGGTCCCTGTTAGAGAAGCTTTGGCTAACAAATAAGCAAATGAATTTAGCCATCCGTAGAAGTAAAGAGTTGGCGAACAGGTCAAAGCTTTTATGTAGAGAAATTGTCGGGCATCTTGAGTACTTCATGTAAAAAAAAAGAGTAGAGTTTGTGTTATGTATTTTTATGGTTTTATAAATAAATATTATTCTAGTGTTATATGATTTTTATTTTTATTTTATTGTTCAAGTACTTTTAAAAGTTTAAAAAATAAATTTATTTTAGTTATAGGATATTTTAGCAGTGTTCAAATGTTACTGCAGATGTGGTCCGCGAACCGCAAACATTTTACTGCAGAAAAACAAACGGTACCGTAGTTGTATGTGTTTTAAAATATAGTTTAACTAATCAACTATGCATGTTCTAATTGGTTGCGACACACCCTCTCTCTAAGACAATTGACGGCCATCACTGAAAACATCTCGGGAAACATAAATGGAGCTTATAGGTATTAAAACATAAGCACAATACTCAAGAAAAATATGAAATATAAGAATTAACCCTGACACTATTCAATCCCAATCCTTTTTAAACATATAGGATAATTGTCATTGTTGTTGTCGTGGTTGTTGTTGTTATTATTGTCGTGCTACTGCTGCTGCTACGATTTAGTAAACACTTGAGAGCGCTGATGTAATTTCTTAAAAGTTTAGATCAATCCTGTAATTTTAAATTGCATGTCTGTTTTAACATTTGCATTCGTTTTTTAAGTTCTTTGAAAAAACAAAAAAAATACTTTTATACTCAAAACTTTTTTTACATATGACAATTAAGAGGAGATATGAGAGGTAGGAGTGAGTGGGTATGTTTATTTATCTTTTAAAGGGTGAATATGAAATTTGTTTGAAGTGTTTTTTAGGGGTATAAAAAGTAAGCGAGGAGGTATGTTAACACAGTTGTCACCACTCTCAAAATAAAGTCGTCCGCCTGCAAAACGGAGCCGTCCGGCTTCAAGAAGAGGTGGTCGTCCCTCTTCAGCCATCTCTATGCGATTGCTTAGTTTTTTCTTTCAAATTTACTCACATTTCGTTTTTCTCTTATAACATTTTATAAATTCCGAATATATCATTGCGAACGTGTTTATTTTTATCTACATGCCGATTTAAATTCTATTCAATACTTATTAGAATCAAATTTTATATCCAACTTTCATTGTAAATTTGACTTGAATCCATTTTGAATAAAATTATGTGGGTATTAGATAAAAATAAACATGTTTTAATAGTATATTGGAAATTTAATCAATATAATATTTTAAAAATAATAGAATAAAAACAAAATATGAATAAAATTATTTATGAATTTCAAATCAAAACAAATCAAAGTTGCATATGGGTGATGACTCTTTTTTGGAGTCGCACCATTTTATTTTGCAGGCTACGACTCTATAAGCCACGTGTCAGTTTTTATAAGGTAACTATACAGGCACCGATACCTTGACATTGTCAAGGGAGGCGCTAGCGATTTGTAAACCTGCGAAAGAAGAAAACTTTAAAGAGAAATTTTGAGGGGAAAAAATAAAAAATAAAACATTTTGAGGTTTTATTTTATTTTTTGGTATATGCCATTATTACCCATCCCGTAAACCACCATCAGTATGTTTTCGTGTAGAAACGAGAAAGTTACAAGCCAGGAGTTCACCCGTAAATATAATAAAATTATTTTCATATCACGTCGCCATAAGATCATATTGGCATCAAAATCGCATTAATCAAATATCATATTATCACTCAATCACAAGTTCTTTCACAACTTCTCTACAGATCTTCCCCATGAGTCTGAGGTACATTTTCTTTCGCTTGATCTGTTTCATACACACCACGTTTGTTTCTTACTTTATACGATCAGATTTCTTTTACTTTGCACTTTGTTGGGTTGCTTTTCAGACGGATTTCAATGAGAATTGAAGAAATTTGTGAACGATTTCAGTTTTTTGCAGTCAATAGAAATTGGGGAATTTCTAAATGTTTGATCTAGATTTTTTAGGTTAATTGAAGGGTGTTTGTTGAAATTAATCAATTGAATTTCTCCGTTTTTTGGTGGTTTTTTTAACTTATTTGTTCCTGTTGTTGCTTAGAAATGTGAATAATTTGACTGAATCTCAAGGCGTTAACAAAATTGGTTTTTGATAGGGGAGAATGCATTCTGTATTGATGATCTAGTGCATTTGTGGGTTGTACATTACAATCTTTGATGAAGGACTTTGTGATTATGGTCCATAGAATGTTTGAAGTCCAATTAGATTGCACTCGGTGGAAATAAAATCATGAATCTTTGATTGATGTATGCACAATGTCCTTGTATGCTGCTGATTTTTGGTCCTTATAAGTAGGGCTACAAACGAATCGAATGACCTTATTCGTGTTCGTTTAATTCGGTTCGTTTGTTTAGAAATAAACTTGATCACGAACACTTACAGAACGAGATTTCTTGTTCATGTTCGTTCATTAAGAAAATGAACATGTTCATGAATTGTTCACGAACACTTACCGGACGCAAACAAAAACAAACGAACACAAATAACTGTTCATGAACATGACGAACACAAAAAAGTTCATGAACACAAACGAATACAAATGGTTATACGTTTATTTTAGAATAAGATTTATATATTTATTACAAACATTACACAACATCAATCAAAAATAAATAAGTACTTAACATAAATATTAAAAAATACTTGATATGATAGTCATAAAATTAACTAACACAAAAATTAAGAATATAAACGAACACATTAATGAACATAAACGAACACATTATCGAACGTTCATGAATGGACATTAACGAACATAAACGAACACGTTATCGAATGTTCACGAACATAAATGAACGAATGCGGCTTGTGTTTATGTTCGTTCGTTTAACTAAACGAACGGAATTTTCTTGTTCGTGTTCGTTCATTTATTAAACGAACTTCCCGCCAAACGGGTCACGAACTGTTCGTTGAAAGTTCAGTTCGTTTGCAGCCCTACTTATACGTATGAAGAGTTACTGAGTTATATAGATTCATTATTAGCTCCTTGATTGTGATCTCACCATAAAGAAACTGCATTTTGCATTGTTGTTTAGCGCATAGATGGCTTGTATATTGCACCCAACAATGCGTATTGATTTGATTTGATTTGTTTTGACAAATGTTTATTTGTGTTGTTAACCTGCAGTAAGATTGAGAATCAGGAGTCAAACTCCAAGGACCTTGATGTCATACTTTCAGAAAGGGAAAGTTTTGAGCATTGTGGACCGTCGCACCTGACTAGCATTGACTGGTAATGCTTGTGGCTTGTGTTTCTTATGCGTTTGTTGCTCAAATTTTGCATAAAACAGTTTTACCATGTGCGTAACCATGTTACGAATGTTCTGCATCTGATAACCCCCTCGAACAGTTGCTAGTAGGAAAGACAACAGCATAATTGGTGATTAATTATGTTTTATATATAATGAATCAAATTGGTATAATAAGAAAACTAATCCATTTTCAATGAAGCAGATTAGTGACTGCACTTTTAATGCATACAACCTCCTAAACTTAAAGAAAACATATTATTATTGTAATATCAGTTAACTTATTAGTATTATAGTTTTTAGTCCAACACATTTGCAACCCTCAACAAGTTATACATTTTGACATCTTCCTGAACCTGCCAAATTTGCTGATTATGATTATAAGCATCTTTTTTCCCCTTTAAAATAAGCAATGAAAGTGGTCTGAATGTTTAACGATAACAGGACTAATCCAGATCATCGGAGGTCTGTTGCAGCATGCTTGGTTCAAGGGGTATATATCTTAGAACGGGACCGCCAGGAAAACCGCCAATCATCAGAAGCTCTTGCTCCTCCATGGTGGAAGTTCTTCCAGTTTGACTTGTACAGTGAACTCATAGATGACGCTGATTCGTGTGTCTTTGGTGCTATCTACAAATCCAAACACCCACCTTCACAACAAACCCCGTCTTACATCATTGCTTTCCGAGGCACCTTAACCAAAGGCAATGCATTCTCACGAGACTTAGAACTCGACATCCATATTATTAAAAACGGGTTGCATCAAACATCAAGATTCGAGATCGCCATGCAGGCTGTCAGAAACCTGGTTGGAAGTCAAACATCAAAGTCAAACATTTGGTTGACAGGCCATTCGTTAGGATCTGCAATGGCCTTACTTGCAGGAAAAAGAATGGCAAAAACCGGGGTCTTTCTTGATTCATATCTTTTTAATCCACCATTTTTTTCCGCCCCACTTGAAAATATTAAAGATCCGAACATCAAACACGGGATCCGGATTGCTAGCAGTTTTCTCACTGCAGGACTTGCTGTTGCTGCAAAGATCAAGAATGCAAATCAGCAGAGAAACAACATGCCAGAAGATTCATTTCTTGCATTGGCTGGGTGGGTCCCGTGTCTATATGTGAACCCAATGGATCATATCTGTTCAGAGTATATCGGGTACTTTGAACACCGGAAAAAGATGGAGGAGATCGGAGCTGGTGGGATCGAACGGTTGGCAACACAGCATTCGATTTCAGGAGTTATTTTGAATGCAATAGGGAAAGAATCTCATGAACCGCTGCATCTTCTTCCTTCAGCAAATTTGACTATCAATTTGACTCCTGCTGTTGATTTTAAGGATGCTCATGGCATTCATCAATGGTGGAGATGCGATCAGCAATTGGAGAATAGAATCTACAGTTGACCAGGTGTCTAATATTGCTGCATTTATGTTGACTTCTTTGTCTTTTGAGGTCAAGCATTTTAGCTTTTGTGATTAAAAATTTGATTACTTGTGTCTACTTATCAATCATGTTTCAAGATTCAAGAGGTTGACTTTCCAACTAAATATTGTTGCTATTAGGAACCAGACTTGTATTTGTTATGATGTCTATTAATCAGACAAAAAATAGAATATCAAGTTGTTATGAGGGTGTTTCTGCAGTTTGCATTGGTCAGTATGTTTGATCAAGACATGACTGGCCACCATTGTTTGAATACTAGACTTAAAAGTATATTCTGGAGAAGTTTAAAGTGTGATTAGATGTTTGCTTTCTATAGTGGTGGTGGGTGGCAGCGGTGGTGACGTAGTTGACAGTGGTGGGTGCCAATGATGATTTGTGGGGTGATGCTGGTGATGCACAGAAAGTCAGCAACACGGGGTGAAACCGATAGAGGCAACAGGTGATGGGTGGCGAGAGCCAATGTATGACGAAATTGTGAAAATGAAAAAAATGAATTCATCTTAGTAGACATTTAACTTTGCTAGGCTGATGAATAATATGTTACAATGGAATCTCACATTATTTCTCTTGCTGTAGTGCTTGTTTGTTTGTATGTGATAAAGAATGAATAGATATATTCACCCTAGACTTTGAAATGTAGTTCTAGATTTTATATGTAAAAGTTTATTTAAATGTTGGAGAATGAGATGTTTAAATAGTCCAACTCATATAGTCATGATGATCTTGTAGTAGGGATTTGGCTTTATTGAATGTTGAACTCTAATCTCAGACAAACCATCCAAAAACAACACGATTGATGCATGGTTTGACCGTCAACCCGATCGTGGAGCTTTTGTTTCAGCATTGGTTGATCGATGTAATTTGGACAGAATATTAGCTGTCAATTCAAGGTTCACTTACCGTGTTAATTGCTTAGTAGTTAGTTGATCGTATTCTGATGCTTGATCTTTCACATGTTGGCATCAATATAGATCTTAAGTAACACTTAACCAACATGTTTGGATTTCTAACATCCTCAAAATAAATCTTTTATAATGTCGACGTGTGCACCAATAAAGCCAATCAAATGCATAAAGACTGTTATAAGTTCTAATTATAGAACTTTTTTAATATAAGAACTAGTATAAAAAGATTGTATGATATTTTCGATCACATCCACATTTTGGTGGTCAAATTTTGTTGCTAAGTTGGTTTCTGTGTTTTATGTTTTGATTTGTTTCCACTTGTTTTCATTTTCCTTGTTTTTTCTCGTTTATATCTGGTTTATCATTTGCGCCCACATGTATTTCATCGCTAAATCCTTCTTGGTGGACAAACTCAATTTTTATGACTTTAGAATATTAAGGTGATTAAAACCTACTTCATTATCATTAAAGATAACAAAATTATTTTTGTAGGAACAAATGTATTTATCTATCTAATCTGATGATGCCATTTAATGCGAAGGCTCATGACTTTTCAGCATTTGCTCATGTAGTATGTTCACCATTATTGTTCTTGATTTTCTAACGGAAACACTAAACATAGCAACTGCTTCTCATAATCTTTTATCGTTCTTTCAATTTCCTAAACCAACGTTGTATTCTTTGTCATTTGTGAAAGAATTGTGGTGATCGAGCTTTCAAGAATCGATAGCTCTATAACCGTTTGATACGAACAAAATTAAAGGAAAAATACCTTAAAGCTTAAACTCTTGATCCCCTAACTTAAGTAGTTAGTTAACACTTACACGTATAGGAATAACTTTCTAATAGAATAGCCCATAACACTTTGCTCCTTTGATATGATTGTTTATTAGGCTTTTTAGTGACAATAAGTGAAGTAATAAAACACCACGAGAATCAACTTGTGATAAATATGAGAGAGAAGTTGTGGTTTAGTAGAATATGGTTGGGAAGCATATTGATAGATTCTTATGTTCGGCTTGTTCTACTATAGGAGTTGTGTTGTTTTTTCACCCTGTTTTAAATGTTTGATCATCATAAAAAAGACGTGTTTATTATTCACTAGGTTAGAACCCCGTGTTTACAAGGGTTAAATAAATAAAATATTAAGTAATTAGTAATAAAAATGTAATAAATATAAAACAATATGATTGAAATTGCATGAGTAATAATATAAGTAATAAAACAATGATTTTATTATTTTAAACTTTTGTTTTTAAACTCTAATTGTATTTTTAATAAACATTCGTGTTATCCCTAAAGTAACTTTTATCCGTTGAGCGACGACCCTTCCACTCGGCACCATCGATTATTGCAAAACAAACCGTTTTAAAAATATCATTATTAAAATTTTCTGATTATAACTCATAATTTTAGTTTTTTAGTTTTATGAAAAAATTATTTATAAAAGTATCTCTTTCTTAATTTTTCGAAAAATAATTTTTAATCTCAAAAGAAATTAAATAATATTATAAGTATTTAAGGTAATTGTTTAATATGAGAGAAGCAGAAAAATTAAAATTAGATGGTATAGAATTTTGACAAGTGGCATTTTAAAAGCTTCTTTTATTATAATAGATTTGAATAATCACTATTCAATACTTATAAAATTTTTAATATTTTCAAAAATGATCATGTGTAGGAGAGAAAAAAAGTAATGATAATGATATAAAATTATTATTTAATTGAAAAGAAAAAAAATTTTAATGTAGTTATATAAATAAAGATAATGAATCTACTGTAAATGTTTACCAAATATATATTTTTACCATAGTGTTTCCTCTTGAAAAGATGAACGGTTTATCTCTTGTGAACAAATGATGTATAAAAATGTGTGTGAGATGGTCAGTAACAAAATAGTAACATGGATTAGGTAGAAGTTAGACAGATATTTTCACTAAAAGTTGAGAATGACAACTCTTGAATTATCTCGATATTGTCCATTATATCAACGATATTCTATCCATTAAGTGTTAAAAAAACAAAATGGTAATCAATAGGTACTAAGCACCTCCCCCCTCAGGGTGGTGTAGGGCATTAAACTATGCCAAGTAGTATCATTATCACACCGCCGTCATCAACCACCAACATCAGAAAAATTCGTATTAAATAAGAAAAATTAATCAAATAAAATCAAATAGAAAGTAGACGTAAAAACGTTGGACCACACAAGTGAGACGTAAACATTAAAAAAATAATTAAATCGATCTAGCACCATGTGTTGTGACGGGAAAAATAGGTGTAAAAACATTAAAGCACGCACGCATGTTGTTGCGTGCTAACTCATAAAATTTAAAATGAAAAATAAAATGCAGGACCGTTAGAAGGGGTAATGCACTTTACAACACAACAACACAATTGAGGAGAATTCTTTAGAACATTTAACAGATCAAATAGGAAACTGGTTAACTAGAATAAAAGATGCTAAGAAAACAAGTAAATGAGAGATAGAACAAGATAGCAAAACAACATAAGTATTTGGGTTTCAAAAATGTTGTATATTGCTTCTCAAGTTCTATTACAAAGTGTTACAAAGCATAATAGAAAGTTATAAGTACTTGAGATATATATACTATATCCTACAGCCGGCCATACTTTGAAGGCCAGCTAGATACATAAGACTAGACAACAAAATCAAATGTAAAGTCAAAAGGCAGATTGCCTTTTGACTAGTGATTATAACATGCTATAGCTCACATCCTAATATATTACAAAAAGGATTAAGTACATAAATTAGAAAGCTCAGACTCAATACCTTAATGTACAGTTACCAAAAGCATGGACCTTTTCACCAACTTATGAAAGTTGGTGAGTCAAAAAGAGTTGCAGCGGAAAGGTGGTCTAACTTTATGGCAAAGTACATCATATAAAAACATGTTCATAAAAGTTTTCCGAAGAAATCTGTCTTTACTCTTTGGCTTCGGAAAACTTTGTCTTGAAGTTTCGGAAGACTTCACTTTTTGGCTTCGGAAGATGTTGGTCTTGGCTTCGGAAGATTTTACACTTAGAATATTTCTAGTGCAAGGTGTAAAACTTCTGAAGCATTTCTACTTCAGTTCTTTGGTGCATGCATGCAGAGAGACTTTGGATGTTTTGGGTGCATTAGACTTATTGGAATCTTAACAAACTCCTCTTAGGCTGATGCTACCAAAACATTTGAAGAAGTTCATCAGTTGACAGTCCTCATCATGATGATGACTAGGCCCTTCTTCATTAGAGGGTCAGGATCACTCAGACTTTCATAGTATCTTCTTATCTCAAAAAGATCATGCAAAGGTAGGTTGAATAAGTCTTGCCATGTGTATACATTCTCACCACCTTGATCTCTAATCACATGCCATATTTCTGGATTAGTTATGAAGGTCTAGGATAAGATGGGTCTCTTAGAAGCAAGAGGAGCCACTTGAATTGGAGTTGATTGGGCTGCCTCTTCATACACTTCCTTAGGTTGATCTGACTCACCCTAAGTTATAGAGGTGGATCGTTTAGACTACTTCTTCTTCTTTTACTTTGGTCTAGAAGCCATCATCTTCCTCCTCTTTGATGACTTTAACTGAGAAGACTGGTTTGACCCGGTTATGGATCAGAAGATGAAGCTTGTTGAAGCTCAGTAGGAGGTTCAAGTTGTGTTGTCTCAGGTTGTTCAACCTTAACCTCCACTTTAGGAAGAAATTCACTTAGAGGGGAGTGTAAGTCCAGTAGCTCTCCTTATTTGATCTTCTGCTTGATTACCCTCATGTGCTCATCCATTATGGATAGAGACATAAAGCCAAGTCTCCTTCTAGAGAATCCATACAGCTTCAAGAAGCTAATCATCCTTTGTCTGTTAGCAGACTTTTTCATGCTCTTCTGGATGATGGCTCTTGACCTTGCAGCATCTTCCCTCATCTTTCTTTTTGCTTCCTTTTGTTCTTTGAGTAGTTGAATCTCAAGCTGTTTGAGATACTCAAACTCTATGTACTCAAAGGATAAGGGAAGAAGTCTGGTATAGGCCTGTGGCACTCATGTAGTTGATCATATTGATCCCATCAGTTTTTTTGTCTACTTGAGGTTCTTGTGGAGCCATAGCCTCTTGTGCAGGGCTTTCTTGAACTAGAGAGAGAGTGGGAACATGCTTGTACAATCTCTTTTGTCTCTTCTCCTCTTTGATTTGGAGAAGTATCTCTGCATCCTTTGCTTTCTTCCTCTCTCTTGACAATTCCATGTCAGCCAGTTCATTAAGTTCCTCTAAGCGGAGAGATATAATATCATCAATGTCATAGTTCCTGGTTTGTATGTAAGTAATCTTGTCTGCCCTCAACTCATCATCTTGAGTGTTTAGTCTAGGGGCAGCCCTGATTGCAGCTTCCATGAATCCTACAAACCCAAAGGATCTTTCTCCCCTTAGTTACCTTTTCCTCTCTCTCTCTCCTCCTTCTCAATCTCCTTAGGAGTTAAAATCCTTTTCTCTTTGTCATACACAGACCTTTGTGACACAGGATGGAGAAAGCTTTGGCCTTCATTGCTTGGTCTAGCATCCAAGCTCTAGCAAGAGAGAGGTAGTGATACACCTTCACCAGCAGGTGCTTTACTGAGGGAATGAATTGCTGAAGTAGTTGTAGGTATGATAGGGCTCTTAGGCTCTACCACTGGGCGTTCAGTCTAGGTTTCCCCTTCGAATCAAATCTTAGGGTCTGCCTCAACATCCAGTTGACCAATAGTATTACCTAATTGCCTTTTTCTCCTTCTTAGATTGAACTCTTTAGTAATTCTATCCTGAATCCTTTGTGCCAGCCTGCCAGCTTATCTAGATTTACTTGGGTTTACAAGTGGCATGTTGATCAGGTCAAGACCTTCATAGTAGTCCAAGTTTTGAAAATTGAATACCTCTTGTTGCCCTTGAACTCTTTAAAGAATAAGGGCTCTTCTGTTTGCATCATACATCCACCTTGTGATGTAGTTGGAAGTTCCTTGAGGTAGAGATGACACTGCCTTGGTATACCTTCCTCAAAAAGACTGAATAAAAGAGTCCATAGAGTCTACATCAATTATAATTTGAGGAAGTTACTGAGTATGCATCATTGTAAGTGAGGATGGTGAGTCCTCGATTTTCATACTCCTTGAAGAACTCCCAGGTTTTGTGTTTGTGATGAATTTCTCCCCCTTTTTAGTAGCATCACCCACTTGCATAGGTGAGCTAGAGGTTAGATCAATCGCATTAAAAGGTTCTTATGTTCCTGGTTGAGCTTTTCTTTAATGTCTCCCAGCTAGTTTTTCCTAAGATAAGATATCTCAAGTTGCTGATCATTGACCCTGTTATGTAGGGTAGTCACCTGAGATTCAAGATGACTAACCTTGGAGACTAGGTAGGTGCATGTTTTTGATAGTTTTTGCACCTTTAGCCTCAGATTCCCCTCATCTTCATCAGAATAATCATAGGGGGATGAGAGAACTGGACCAAAGTCTTCTCTCTTATTATCAGCATGGAGTTCTTGGTTGTTGGTTTTCCTCTACTCATTGACAACCTCTATTGAAGTGTCAATCGACTGAGTTACCATGGTTGAGGTCTGAATGATGTAATCACTTGCTGAAGTGAGAGTCTCTTCTATATGGATCTCCTGAACAGATTTAGAAGGATCCACCTTAGTAATAGGTGACTGATGTGGGCTAGACATGGGTGACTCAGAAGTACTCATCTCTTTTTGAGTAAGGGAGGAGTAGTGAGATTCATGGTACTCATTGAAACCTAAGTCTTCATCAGTATAAAAGTCAAGGTTGGGAATTGGGTGGTTTAAGTCTAAATGCTGGGATGGTAACTATCCCCTGAAGGTTGTTCACCTGAGTGTTGAGACTCAGAGTGAAGGCTTAAGGCAGTTGGGCTTGTGAGCTTATCAGGCTGAGCATGAGGAACCTCAACACTGATCCTTGAAGAGATGGGTGTGGTTTGCTCCTCAGGGGAAGTGGAAGCTCTAGTATCCACTTCCTCCTGTATGGGTGAGTGTATGGGGGTCTGCACATACTCAATAGCTTGAGCAGGGGTTCATTTGGATTTCTTTTGTAGGTGTGGGTGATGTGAGGTCTATTTGGTGGTTGGGAGGTAAAAGGTGTGGGTTCAACACTAGCTTGTGTTGCTAGGTTGTCACATTGAGTAATTAGCTCTAACATTTTGGGGACAAGGGCTATTTCTACCCCTGAGAAGCCTACAGTTGGCTTCTTCAAGATTTTAAATATGTCGGGCTTCATCTGTCCCAATTTAAGAATATTACTAGTTTCCCTCAACTGTGAGCCCAGTTCACAGTTGAGAATGTATTGAACATATCTAGGAAACATATAATACTCCAAGGAGTCCAAGTTAGCAAGTAAATTGGTATAAACAAACTGAGAGTACCTGAACTTGACCCCCTGAACCATTCCATGCACTATGAAAGAGAGATCCTCAGGAATTTGGTCTCACTCTCCATGCTTGTTGGACAGTTGTGGATAACCACATGAAGAAGGTATTTCCACTGGGATGAGACCTTCCCTTTCCTAAAGGTCTTTATAGAGAAATCTTCCTCATAGCCCATCTGCTCAAAGGAATGATTGACAACTTCCTTTGTAAAGGGCGCCTCACCTTCTTCATCATCCAGCTGAAGATGATTGTTGATGATGGCTGGAGTGATAAAGATTATCCTCCCTTGAATTATGGCAGACGATGCCTTCTCCCCATCCATAATGACCTCTTGGCAGTTCTTCCATAATTCAAGCAAGGATCCTCATGGAAAGTAGGATTAATGGTGAGAGATGTGAAGTAGTTTGACAAAGCCAGAAAACAACAAACCTATGAGAAACTATCATCTTTCTCAGAGTTCAATAGAGCAACCTGGTTATGTTGCATGTGAAGTTGCATGGAGAAATCAGGGTTGTTTCTAAGGTTTAGATTGGCCATTTTGAGAAGCTTATGAGTGAAGGAAGGTGAAGAACAAAGGCGGTTTGAGAGAATTTAGGTTAGAGGAATAGTGTAGATGAAGAAGGTAGTGAAAGAGGGAGGAACCATTGGGTTTATATGTGAAAAGGATTTGAGACAAAGTTAATGAAAGAGGATAAACTTTGAAATTCGGAAGTCGGTCCCACCTCTAAAAAATAGTTTTCTTTTGTCCGAAAAGTAGTTTTCTTGGAAGGCGAGAAATCTTTCAGAGGTTATTTTGCTTCGGAAGTTCTTGAAGAAAAGCTTCCGAAAGCAAATTGACTTCGGAAGATATTTCAAAGATTTTTGAGAATTTTGCTTCGGAAAAGATTTAGAACTCAGAGTGTTTATTCTAAGTAGAATAAAAACTTTCGTAAGAAAATTGCTTTCGGAAGAAAATTTGTTTTATAAAACATACAAGTACTTAAGTTGATTTTAAGCTTCGGAAGATATTTCAGAAATTTCTTCCGAAGGTAAACTACTTAAATAGATATTGTTTGCTAAGACATAAGTTTCTTCCAAAGGTAATTTTAAACTTTGTGAAGGATAAAGAGATCAAAATTTTCAAAAATTTAAGGAATGTCTTTTAAAAAGATTTTACTTCCAAAGAGAACAAGGGCTTATGAAGGTGATAAAATAGACAACTTAGGACACACATGTTTTAGAAATAATATGATTAAGTTTTAAGAAAAGCTACTCAAAGTAATCATCCCATTAGCTGATACAAGATATTTGAATATTTGTTCATCAAAAGCTTTGGTGACTAGATCAGCATATTGTTCATTTGTGTTAACTTTGACTAGTTTGATTAATCCCTTTTCAAAGTTATCTCTAATCAAATGATACGTGATATTGATGTGCTTTGTCCTTGAGTGTTGTATTGGATTCTCTATGATTGAGATAATACTATTGTTGTCTATGTGGTGGGAGTCTCCTTGAAGTTGAATCCATAGTCCAACATCTGATTTTGAATCCAAAGCACTTGAGCATAGCAGCTTGTAGCGACAATGTATTCAGCCTCAACAGTTGACTCAGATACATAGGATTATTTCTTACATTGCCAAGAGACTATTCTTCCACTAAGAAATTGACATCCCCCAGATGTAGACTTTGTAGTCATGTTGTAGCCACCATAGTCACTATCTGTATAAGCATATAGATTGAAATCAGAGTTCTTTAGATACCAAAGGCCAAGTGATAAAACACCTTTGAGATATCTTAGAATTATTTTGATAGAGATTAGGTGTGACATTTTAGGGTTGGCTTAAAATCTTGCACAAATACATGTAGAAAACATGATATCAGGCCTGCTAGCTGTGAGGTACATAAGAGACCCAATCATTGCCCTGAAGAGATGCTCATTAACACACTCCCCCTCAAGATCAGGTCTAAAGGGGTGGTTTTTGGATATGGGTGTCTTAGCAACCTTACAATCAGTCATGTTGAATCTTTTGAGTATGTATTGAACATACTTGACTGACTTATGAAGATGCCATTGTCAACTTGCTTCACTTGAAGTCCTAGAAAGAAAGTGAGTTCCCCTATGGCACTCATTTCAAACTTCTTTCATTGGCTTTTCAAAGTATTTACAGAGCTTTGAATTAGCTGACCCAAAAATAATGTCACCCACATATACTTGAACTAGTATTATGTCATTTCCTGTTCCTTTGATGAAGAGAGTTACATCAATAGTACCTCTCTTGTAGCCATGCTGACAGAGATACTGTGATAGAGTCTCATACCACTTCCTTGGTGCTTGGTGCAGCCCATAAAGTGCTTTATCAAACCTGCAGATATAATCAAGATGATCAGGATCTGTAAATCCATGTGGTTGCCTGACATACACCTCTTCATCAATCACCCCATAAAGAAAAACACACTTGACATCAATTTGGTAGACCTTCAAGTTCTTGGATGTAGCAAAAGCTAGGAATATCCTGACAGCTTCAAGTCTTGCTACAGTAGCAAAGACATCTTTATAGTTAATTCCTTTTTCTTAAGTATACCATTGAACAAACAATCTTGCCTTGTTCTTGATGACAAGTCCTCTATCATCCTTCTTATTCCTGAACACCCATTTGGTCCCTATAGTTGTTTTCCCTTGAGGAAGAGGACATAGGTTCCAAACCTTTTGCCTTTTGAATTGAAGCAGCTCCTTTTGCATAGCCTCAACCCAACTTCCATCCTTTAGAGCCTTATTAATTTTCTTTGGCTCTATCTGGAACAAGAAACAAGAGTGAAGACAAATAATTGTATCATAGGTTTGTCCTCTTGTTCTAACCCCAGTATCAACATCTCCAATGATGTTTATGGAAGGGTGAGACTTGTGGATCCTTAGCTGAGGGATCACAACAAGTTGCTTAGACAGATCTAAATTAGAGAAATTCAGATCTGGCAATGAGGATTCACCCTCCACATCAGCACACTTATCAAGATTAACTTGATCCAATGAATGTGTGACATCATTGATGTTTTCATCAATGGAGTGGTTATCAACATCAAGAAATTCCTGATCA
>BJCM01000018.1:0-23400 GCA_018326385.1 Flaveria bidentis | reverse complement strand
TAATATTTAAAACATATAAACACGTAAACATAACATCATAATCACATTATCAATTAGATTATCACCCATTTAACATTATTAATTATTATTAAGTCACCAACGTTAAACGACAACTAGTGTGTGCTCACGACACGTGTATGCAAATCTTAACGGAACTAACGGAGTTGGATAACGGAAATTTACCGGATGTTACAAAAGGTCTAGTAATATGTTGTTTGTTTTTATAAAAGTAGCTTGAATTGAAATCATTATAAGTGTAACTGTTGTAATATGACTCAGAAGTGTTATTGAGGTATAAAAATTACTTTAAGAAAAATGAAAATAGAGTGACAAAAAAAAGTTAAATGAAGATAATAATTTTTATAAATGTACAAACATTATTAATCTACAAACATACCAAAATTTTTAAATAGTCTCTGCATTTTACCTTGTGTCTTGGATAAGAACACATTTTTTAAACATCAATTCTATCTTACTTCTAATCTTAAATACACCCTATATGCATTACATGATATATAGTATGATTTTTATTTCAACTGTTTAAAGTGAGATATCCATAACATATAAATAAGGGGAAGTCATGGGTTCACGTTTTACTCGGAGCAAAAATGCTAAGAGTTGAGCTAAGCAATGAGTTTCCTCCTTTGGGGGTTGGGGATGCGGTTCCGACTGGGAAATGGATAGATGGGCCGATTAAGATAACACATATCATTGAAAGTTGGGTCGTACATTTGTCGTTAAAAAACATAGTATGTGGCATATATGCTTTTATTGTTATCCAAACTTAGAAACACCAACAAGAGGGAGTGTTGGTTCATTAACAAAAGCTCAAACCTAAACAAAATCAAATAACTAGCACAAAATCATGTGTAGTTCAAGAAATCATATAAATTAGCATGAAACCATATATCTAATTCATTTTTTCTCATTGATCTTGCGTTTACAACACAAAAGCCCGAAAAAAGATCTGTTCTTGACATGAATTTGCAGCAACAAGAACACAAGAACTCGATAACCCAAAGCCATAAGCGAAAGTATCATCAAATTTTTCCACTTGGAATGATCGTTTGGAGACACATCATATATGTTTTGAAGAGCTTCATACCCTGATACGGTCCTCACCTGCCCCAGCGTAAATACAATTCCGTCGTATTCATTCTCCAAGATCCCCTGAAAACAAAAAAAAAATGTGAAAGTTTTTCAAAACAACATTAGACTGATGCACATATAGCTAATACAGGTTAATATCAGGAGTTCACAATAGTTTAGCATGGTAAAATAGTTGGATCGGGCGGATTAGACCAGATAATGGGTCAAAGTAGTTTGGGTCGAAACGGGCTTTGAGAAATATGGTTTTTTATATTTCTTGTAGTACCAAAAGTTATCGTATCAAGTTTCAAATTTAAAATCTTGACCGTTGTTTTTAGTAAGAAAGAAATAGAGTATCATGAACCTGAATCGTATATGTATGGAAAGCAATGTAGGACATAGGGTACATCCATACAAGCCCAGGTAAAGCGCTTCGAATTCTAAAATAGCCAGCCGAAAGCATCATTGTCACCTGCAAATGAATAAAAACGAGCTTTTAATCCAAAAAGATAGTTGTGACAACTCCAGGTATACGAGAAAAAATAAAAATTTTGACTAGACAGATAAAATTATATAACTTTATACTATTATGCATTTGTTAGCATCACAAACAACAAAAGAAGAAAACTTACATGCATAAAAACCAGAATTACCATACTCCAAAAGATATCTTGCAAAATGGTGACAACTACTAACACTAACCCTTCATTGACCAAAAGGCAAATGAAAAAGTTGACCACAAAATACATCAAATATCTGAACTCATTTCTAAGCCCAATAAGAAAGAAGAAGACTAGACTTGATGAAATTGAGATTAAAAACAAGAACGGTATGCTAGCGAAAAATTGCCCTGTCAAGAAAACAAATGCTCCCGAATGTTTATTTGAATCTTCACAAGCATATACCTGCAATACATACATGTAAATTTATACTTGAATTGATATTTCAACCCATGAAACAGGTTGTTTACATGAAAATAGCTAAAAAGGAAACGGGTCATATGTGTAGAGCAGGTGAAAATCAGCTCAAAGGTGAAAGGTGCATACAACCTTATAAGTACTTATATTGAAAAAAATCAGATTATCCATGTAATAGTAAAAAAGTTTTCATAATCGCATTTGGCATACTAGTTATTTATAAAAGATGTAAGAGCATTTGACATAATGTGTTATAAGTCAACCCGACGAAATCCGAATAACATTTCTTGTTATGACCCAAAACCCATTATCCGACCCGTCCATTTACCTTGACCTCCTTCAGTAGTGCGGGCACCCCAAAGATGCTTAATAACGAACTAAATGATATAAACATAAAGATTGCAGCTACTCTTGCCTGCAACATTGAATGTGGACCATCAAAATCAAGTTATACTTTTTGAGTAAATTTCATACATTAAAAACATTTTAGAAGATATACAATCAATTCAACTCACCCCGACTGACGTTAGTGAATGGCCTAATCCAGAAAATAGAGTATCAATACATAGTGTAAGCAGCATATAAAGAATTAACCGAAACCAATAATATTTCCACTCTCTTGACATAATTAATAACGACCTCCATGTCAAAACTGTAATTCTCATTGCAGTACTTGCCTTTCCTTTGTTTTTGAGAGATGGGCCTTCCTGATTAATAGAGATAAATATATAAAAAAAATAGTAGTACAATATGATCCAATTTTTCTAATACAGCAATATAGGAGATTGTAAAAACTCATCTATAATTATTGTACCCTTTCGGTTAATCTTAGTATCATTGTTTCAACTGCTGCAGCATCAGCAGATGATTTATAGGTTTCTGCAAGTGTACGAATCGCTGCACCAGTGTCCATATTAACAGGTGAAAGATCCCCATGATCATCCTGCCAAAGTTGATGCACGAAAAATAATGGAAAAATGTATAACATGTTACACAAATGATTGGTTATTAGAAAATGCACATCAAATGAAACGCAATATTAAATGTAAGTCAAATTACCTGCCAGTTCTTGCACACTGTAATAATTCGGTCAAAGTCTGTGTTTATCGCACGAAGAAAGTGATCAGATGGACTTTGCATGATCGGGCAAGGAAATCCAGCATTTGAGAAGTGCTGCATACGACAATGATTTTTTATGAAGTAATATAATTTTCAGAAAAAGAAATGGATTATTAAGAAATTATTGTGTGGAAAGTTTTCTTTTTTAATCGAAAGAATCTTACCTGCAAGCAAGCCAATGTTTCACCAAAAAATAGTGTTTTTCCATTTGAAAGAAGGCAAATTCGGTCAAAGAGGCCGAAGACTTCAGTGCTACTTTGGTAAATAGTGAAAATAAGGGTGCAGCCAGTGTTGGCCAGCTTCTTCAGGGTCACCATCATCAGTAGTGCAGAAACACTGAATATAGAGGGGTATCATGAGGAAGAGACATTAGTTTACGGGGATCTGGTGTATGTTTTGAAAGTTATTATTGTGACTAAAAGAATTAGAAGTAGATAACTAATTGATTAATAGGTGTTTGGATGGGAATTATAAAACTGATTATTTATCATCACATATGAGGTTCAAATCACCTAGGAAAGAATTATGTAACTACATCTGTTTCAATAATCAGTTTTCTTACAACAACGTTGTAACTACTTCCCCAAATCTGATTGTTTCGACCCTGATAAGAAAAAAACAGAATCATAAACGCTTTACCCGAACACTCATATGTATGAGTATTGCAACTCATTTCAACCCACATCCAAACACCCATGAATAAAATATAATAAGAAAGCGTTGATTTAGTTAAGGAATAGGACCTGTCAAGGTGATAAAGAGGCTCGTCGATAAACAAAAATTGCGGTCCCATCACAAGCTCCCGGGCGATGCTGACACGTCTTTTTTCACCATTAGAGAGACCCTTTGTACAACAATGGCCACCTATGAGGTTGTTTGCATGATCACCTAATGACATGGTAGCAATGGCATCCTCCACAACACTTTTTTTCTCACACAAGAAACCAGGAAGTTGAAGTAATGCTGAGTAGTAGAGATATTCGCGCACGGTCAGCGAGCCGATTAGCGTGTTTTTTCTTTTGACATATCCCTGTTATTGGCAAAAGGATTATGATTTAAGAAAACATGTAACTTTTCATTATTATGAGCATGTTGAGTTAAAATCTTGGATTTTTTTAATACATACAAATATTTGACTTACATAAGATCCATAGTGCAAGGATGACTTTGTACCATTCACAAACACCTCACCATACATATTTGCTGAATCATCCAACCTTCCTAAAAGAGACATGAACAATTTGATAAAATCTGATTATTATAACTTCAAACAACAAATGCATATACAAAACTATCTGCATCATTCTGTTGGGATAATCGCTATTCGAAACAAACCTTTAGAATCCAAAACTAGAAATAACTGACAATAAAATGCTACATACCTGCAAGAGCCCTCAAAAGAGTAGATTTCCCTGACTTTCTCGGGCCCATGATCACAGTCATTGTACCAGCCAAAGCATAACCACTTGAGCTTTTTATGACCCTATCAGAATACTTTCTTTTACCCTTTATAACAACTGTTAAGTCCTTCCACACAACTGAACCACCTGAAACATTCCATGCCGCCAGTGCCACCTCCGGATGTGCTGGTGATGTTAGATAGCCACTATCTGAGGCGGTGGTAGTGGCGGCAATATTATTATTGTTGTTACTATCCTCCACCCTAACCTCAACATCTGTGTCATCCCAATCAGGTGAATCCTCAAATGAAATTGGCTTTCTTAAAGAACCCGGTTTTCTTAAGTAGTAAACATTATTTAAAGGTAATCTACTAACAGGACTACTAGCTAAAGATGATGCTGATGATCTGTAATTATCTGATTGAGACTGTATTTCTTCCATTGTAAAAAAATTCCAGCTTACAATATCCAACAACCTACACAAAAGTAAATTCTTTTATGCATCAATTAACTACTGAATGAAATCAAAGATCCATAAAATCTCAAATTATTGTGATTTGAATTATCAGATAGATTTGATAAACCTAGGGTCAATTAGGCAAGGTACATTTATCTTCATAGTAAGATTTCTTATTACAGTTTCTTACAATAATCAAGAAATTATAATCATAATCACTCATACCTAGATACTCAAAAGGTGAATAATTGTAAGAAAAAAAAATAATTAAAAATTAATATATTGTTCTTTACAAGCTTTTGCAACCATTAGCCATAAAGAAAGACTACAAAGAAACCTAAAGACTGAATCTTTACTAGCATCAGTAACTGAAAGATTCAAGAAAACATTGAAGAAGAGAAATATATCAATTGATTTGACTTTTCTTTAACAATGAACCCAAAACCCAAATAGAATGTTCATCAACAGAACCAGTAAGAAGCATAGCAAAAATGCCTACAAGAATATGAAGAATTGAAGTGTGAAGAACATAGAGCTAAAATTGGTAACTACAACAGTGTTAGCGGGGAAGAGAATGACAGACCTGATATCAATGAGAGCGACAGTGTAGTAGTGAAGTGAAGAGAGAACGAAATGCAAAGAATAGTGTACAAATCAGAGGGGTCGCTCCATGTTTTTCAATCAGAGGGTCATTAATGAAGCAAATGTTGAAGGGGTTAAATACACTTTTTACTCAACAAATAATAAGTATTATTTTAATTAAATCCATCTATTATTGTTTCGGCTGAAATCGCACCATCAATCCTCTCATGAGGAGATATATATTCTGACTCAATTCTGAATATATTGCTTAAAGTAACACGTGAACATATGATCTCATATTTACATATCATAATTACCTAACCTTAACGTTTAACCCAGTAGGACTAATGATCATTGATAATACACTCTTTTAGCTAAGGTTAATATTCAAAAGTAATATATAGTAGAGGTTTTTTATTTTAAAGAAGAGGTCTCAAGTTAAACTTAAATATAAAATGATTTGGATTTGGATTAGTTTAACGGCAGAAGTAGTATAAGTTTACCGTTAAAATAAAATTTTAAAATAAACTAAAAAGTTGTTTCTAAAAAATTACGCCCATTTAATTCATAATATGCACATCAATTTTTATAAACGAAAAGGGAAATTTTGTTAAGATACGAACAAGAAATGGATATATGTTTAGCATAAACCCTTGAGGAGGTTTTTGTGCTCCTTTTTGGCAATTCTAACTTTAAAAAAATAATTAATTTTAAAAATATTTCAATTAGATAACTCACGTTCAAAATATATATTAAATTAAGTCATCCGGCTTTCATATTCTATTTAAATTATAAGTTTTAACATGTTTTTAGCATGTTTTTCGTATTGTTTCAGTTAGAAAATATATTTTTATGCTAATGTGGAACGGTGATGTGAAGTTTATTTCATTTTTTATTTTTACTATAATTAACATATTTTTTATTTTTTAATATAATATTATATATTGAAAATTCCGACTCCCACACCTTCTCCTCCATTACTCTTTATGTAAGAAAATTCTATAATAACTTGATTTGGTGATTTAGTGATTAATTTGAGTAAAATATACATGAGTGATCAAATTAAAACACTTTTAAAATTTTGTTACAATACTGTGACATTTTTCGTTCGAGGGTAAAGATTTTAGTCTAATGTTAACTATGGTTGTAGACACAATAAATAAAACTGAACGAGTTGGAGGGTTCGGATGATCAGCTGGTTTTAGCATTTGAATGGTTTGTTTCTTATAGTTTAATGGTCTAAACACATATTTATTTATGTTTATAATTATTTGATTGTATTAAAGGTTGTAAAACTATAAATGTACTTCAGAATTATCATACAAATACATAACTACATATCCTAGAGAATAAATAAAAATATAAATAACAAAATTAAACGATAGGTTCAGTTGCCCATGCTCTAAACTAACACGAGCCGTTAAAGTGACTGTTAAAATGGCTAGTTTCAATTGGTTATGAATGTTTGACTAATCTTGAATTACACGAAAGTTAAAACGATATGAGATAATTATTTCAATTAATTAATAAGTAATTACTAATCTTAATTATCAGTTTGACTAGTACTAATCCTAACTTTCAATTTTATTACCAAATAATAGTTTCATGCTAACTGTTCGTTATCTTTGTTAGTCTTTTATTACGTAGATGTGACGTTGCTCGTAACATGCATTTTACATAACTAGAATAGAAAATAAATATATTACTCAAATTTTATATATTTTTGTCTTCAAGTTACTTACCCAGCCACAAAAATGTTACATTAAATAATGTGACATCCTACATAAATCCTACATTGGCCATGGATAGGATAGATTCCTAGTTCATAAGGAATGCTTGATCTCTAATATTATAACGCGTTTTGAACGTATTGGTTGTGGATGATATGAGAACTTCACAATTAAGCGTGCTCAGGTGACAGCAATCCAAGGATGGGTGACCTCCCTAAGAAATTTTCACCCAGGCAACCAAAAGTAAATCCGTGAGCTTCTCATGGACAAAACAAACAATATTGATGGTAGGAGAGGCCGGGTGTTACAAATAACTTCAAAAAGTAATCTTTTATTAAAAATGAGTAATAAATTTTTAATTCTAATTATAACTATGTTATACGCCATGTCATGACCCACATGATGCATCATAAAAAAACTAACAGAATTAAGCAACATTTAAATTGAAACTGATATTAATAACAAAATTATAATTGAGATTACTACCGGTAAAACTATTTAATTTGATTAATATTGACCAATAGTCAATAGTTTTTATTATTAAAATTTAAATTAGGAGTAGATAATTATTAGTTTATCTAAATAAATTTCATATTAGATTAGAATTAAGTTTGTTTGATTATTTTATTATTTAAATAGTGTTTGTGTTTGGTTAGTATTGTTATTTATTTAGTTTGTTTGATTATTTATTATTTAAATAGTGTTTGTGTTTGGTTAGTATTGGTATTTATTTAGTATATATAGTAGTTATAGTTTAGGATTTATATACTTTTATTTTAATTAAAGAGTCTTTTTTTGTTAATTCTATAATTTAATTAAGTTGAATAAGGCTTAATTTCCATAAATACTATGTTTTCTAGTATACTTTTACACTTGTTCTAAAAAGATTTAACAGTGATTTCTAGATTTTCATTATAAATACACCATAATCTAGATCTTACATGATAAAAAATCAATATCATTTGGTGGTGAGACACATAACTTAACCACTAGACAATGTGTGATAAAAAAAGATTGTTGATTTCTATAAAAAGTTAAATAAAAGTATATAATAAAAGATATAACTACATTGGTTTATAAGAGTAAAATCTTAACTAGTTACAAATCTTTACTTCAAATTAGTTCTCATTTTTTGTAGATATAATCATATAGTTTGCTTCAAACGATTTCTATATTCAAAAAGAAAGGGCTAAAGTATGCATTTTGACTATTTTGCATATGTTTTCAAGTTGGTGGGTTCTTAGGAACCTTTTGACGCAACAAATTCTATTGATTGCGTGATTAGTGGCTTTAAATGGACAAATTACACTTCAAATTTTATGGTATGTATTTGATGATTGGACAATTATCTTTTGTGGCAGTAATGATGGTTTCATGGTATCATAGAGAAGGTTAATTATAGAGGTGATATTAAGGACTTCAAATTTTATGGTATGTATTTGACGTTTTAGTGACCCTTTTATGACTTTAGTGACCCTTTCATAGTTGCATTTTATGTATAGAAAGTGAGTTTTCGATGTGAATAATGCCAACAAAAGAAATTGTGTGCCAGTCAAAAAAAACTTTTAGATCTAGTTATTTAAAAATAACCACTTATTATGTCCTAATGATAATGGGTGATAAGTTAATGTTTAACTGGATTTAAATGATGGCATACTAGCAAACTATTAAATGTTCATAGTTCATACACTTTTTGTTATGCGAGATTTTTATTAATCTTTATATATAAGTTACAAGCTAAGTCGTTTTAAAGGTGTAAATTAAATGAGAACTAAGCTTATTAATCTTTATATATAAGTTACAAGTTGAGTCATTTTAAATGGTGTAAATTAAATGAGAACTAAACGTTGAACGTGTCAAATATATAGAGTCAAATAGATCTGAAGCTTCTATAAGGGTGTATTGTATATTGTAATTCATTGTATATGTCTATAATGAAGTACTTCACAAGTTCTTAAACATTTTTCGGTGAAATATGTGACATATTTATAGATGTACCATGCATCTATATATGTATAAGAATCATAATGCATGCATTACTAAACACGCATGATTTTCTTTAATAAAAATACGTTATAGCAACTTTACTAACACTTCAAAAAATATATAACTATATATATAAGATATTAACATGTGATTCAAATTATATCTACAAAGTAAGGGAAATGAAGAAAGTACAAATACTGTAAAAAAAGGAAAGAACACACACATTTTATGTTTTAAGAGAAGACTCTTTGCTTGTGATCAAACCGGAGTAACGTAGGTGGGGAAATACCAATGAAAGCCGAGGGAAAACCAGTGCGAGCCGAGAGCACTGCACCCCCGGTTCCAAGATACTCCAACTCGGGGAATTTTCAAACCGGTATACCACCAACCTTTCGAATTTTATTTATAAAGGGGGAAACAGTTAAAACTAAGAAAAATGAGAAAAACAAATGTGACGCTAATATGTAAGATGAAAAAGAACAGTAAAAACAAGACTTTTCTTAGTGGCCTTGGTTTGGGCCCAAGTGTGTAGAGCAAGCTATCTCGTTCTTATAGGTCCATGATCGTTTGTATAAAGGGGTTTACTAAAATGATCATAACTTGTGCTAAAAATCTTTGTTTTGGGCCTCAACCAGTCAAAACGACCGTTGGATCGAGGAATATGTTTTAGCAAACACCATATGCAGTTTGGGTCATCGTTCTGCCCCAAAAACGGCTTATCTTATTGAGCTTTTTACTTCTTTGTTTAATTACAGTTTTTGTTGGATTTTATTTAGGGACCGGTTTTTTGCCCATTCATATTTTGAGGCCAATTCGACTTTTGATTTATTTTTATACTTATATAATAATTGGGAGATAATCAATTTTGAAATTTATGAAAAATCAATTTTCTCTTTATCACTATGTATGTTAAGCGATTATCTTGATTATTGGCATTTAGCAAGAATCAATGATAGTTAAAATAATTTTTTTTGATATTATTTGTTAATCAACAGTTTTAATTAGTTATCTTGTGCTTTTGCCTATGTTAGGCCTCAGTAACAAGCCCACTTACCACTAAGGGAAGCACCTAAACATTTTGGTTATAAGTAAGCATACTATCGTATTTAACATAAACAATAATTGAAAAAAAAAAGTATAGCACAAGCCTGCAACGCAGACTAGTACCCAATGCTTGCTGCCTTGTAAACTATGACGTGGCCGTCGAGTGCTTCAAAATATACCACGAGAACAATCAGTTTATGGTCACTTATGTATACACATTGGCCATTGATTCACATACAATTCTTGTTACAGAGAGTCATAAAGTGGATTTCATGAATCATGTGGATGTTATTATTAAAAACTCAACATCTGTTCAAATAATTAGTAGATGTTGCAGAATACACAGATCGAAATGATGAGTGATGGAAGGTGTAGTTACTACGGTTCTGGCAATCCTGCAGATATATATATATATATATATATGACTGCTGCTGGTGTGTGAATTTAATACGTTCATGCTACACTCATTGTATACGTACATTTAATGGATCATCTGATGTATGAATCAAGATCTAATAACATTTATATTTTAGTCATTTCAAAGTTAATTGACTCCAAAAACTCATCCAAACATTTGGGAGCATATGAATTTATAAACACTAATAGATTTTTTTATATCTCCACCCTACAATGGTAAAGTTTGGGCACTTACATAACAGAGGCATGAGTGGAATTAATTTTTATTAGAGGGGCGAACTCGTTCAAATAAAAATAATTTTATACTACTGGGCTAAAAACTTACACCACCGGACCAAATATATATTAACACTACGGACGAAAAAATATGAAAAAGAAAAAGGATGACTTCCAACATTGTCTAACGTTTGAACATATGGTGGGTTATCACACTACACGAAAACAACACTATCCCTGACGGCAAGTATACGATGGATGAAATTTTCCAAAAAATTCTTTACTGATGAAAAAGAATTCATTAGTAATTCATTGTTAACAAATGTCATGTTACCACTTGGCCAGAGAAATATTCATCGGTAACATGCCTATCATAAATCTGTCACAAATGTACTTCTGATGAAACTTCACCACCAAGCGTGAGCGTTTTTCTTACGGAACTTCACTCAGCCTTTAGTGAAAGTCCGGCCTTCTTGTAGTGTTAGACTCTATTATATGGGCAAAATGGACAAATTACTTGAAAAGTTTTGAGCTATTACTATTATTATTTTCGGAAAACTAAAATAACATAAAATACATGTCATCTTTTGAAAGTCATAAGTCGCATTTTTCACAAGATCCACAAAACTACACTTCAAACATAACATCTCTACGTTTTTCTAAACTCATATCTACCATTAAATCAAGCACTTTGAGCTAACTTTTTCATCTTTGATGTGACAAAGGTAATATGTTTGTACCTTGATTAAACCAACAAGTGTTTCAATACAGAAAAATATACCAATCAGAGCATTCTTGGAAGCTCAACAATAATTACATATTAAAAAAAAACAAGAATAATAAATTACTCAAGTACAAAGAATATAACACATGTATAACCCTAAAACTACCATATATCAATATTCATCAAACATATACTTATACATATCCCTTACACACCCACAAACTCAAGGTCTAGCCACATTAGAGCACCCGAGCGAATGGAACAACGGTTGGTTGTTTACATATCGGCTAGGAGCCGAGGACCGCCTACGCCCCTTCGGCATACACCCACTCACTTCATCCCCATGAAAAAACGAACCCTTATGCGTCACAAAATCTTGACCTCCAGGCTCTGCCAACATCGGTCTAATAACGACGTTAACAGGCCCAAGCCCATGTCCTCTACCCGCGCATTCTACGCGGCGTAGGGGGGAGAAAATAATAATAAGAAGGTAAATCAAAGTAATGTGAAGGATGGCATTAGTTGTGGGAATAATATTATTTGACATTGTGTTGAATATTGTGTTTTGTGTTGGTTATAAGTTGTAGTGAAGAGTTGTGGTGTATTTATAAGAGGTGTGAAGGGAAATAATAATTAATGGTGGAAACAAGGGGAGACTCGTGAGTTTCTGAAGTAGATAGATTATGATTTAGGAAACTGCATGTACAGCTCAGAGTCAATAGATGAGGTGTTCTGTTTAGCCCGTGAGTTTACAGTCATGCAAACTTTAAACTCAGTTTTTCAAACTTCACCATACCACGTCACCGTTTTCTCTCAAAGTTAATTCATTTGTTTTAGGAAAAATAATTAAAAAAATTGTTTTCCTTTTGGAAAAATTATTAGGTATATTTCTTTTACTTTTTTATTACCATCAGTGATAGCTAAAGTTTTTATGTTATTGTTATAGTTAACAAAACCACATGCACTTGATGTGAAAACAGATTAAACATAAAAAAATACGAGTTATTTTTTTTATCGGTCCTACAGATAAAACAGATTGAATTAGCAAGAAAGCTAGTTAGATATATGGTAATTAGACCAAAGAGCCTATAGCGTAGTATATTTTGGGTGTACAATTTTGTCACCTTCGTGTTGGCTCTAGCATCTTGTTAGTCGACATTTCGTTTGATTAATAAAATATTCACCGGTTCAAAAAGGGGGAAATGGCTTCTCTCCAGTGAAGTTGAGTGTTTGAGTCCTCCAAATCTCCGATAGACAGTGTTATAGAATTAGTATTAAATAAGATTATTGTTAAAAAATTATGAGGTAGTTGATTGGATGTTTGATGATATTTTTCTAAAAAAATTGCATTAATTACAAAAGGAGGGGGTGGTAGCTTTTGAAATCTTGTACCATGAAGAGATCTACGAGATTGGATTTGTGTCCATTAGAGGGTTAAAAGGAAGTCAAAGTTGAAGCATATATACATGAACATATGAAAAGTGAACAAGAAAGTTGAAGTAAATTGTGGTATAAATCATCTCAATATATAATCAATTGTCACATCTCGAGACAAGTGGATGTATGACACCTTCTTGAAGCTTGACGTCAAATATTTTCTAAACACAACAAATATACACACTCAATTTAATTATAACATTCATAGTAAAATTCTTAAAAAGATATCAGTGTGTTTGATATATTATATGAAATGATTTTACGTGGTTATGAGTGAAGAATAAAAAAATTTACTGTTTATTGGTATATTTGGGAAATCACTATTTAACCCGTATAAATATTTTAATATTTTTAAAGTGATTGTGATTGAAGAAAGAGAAAAAAATAATAATAATAGTATAAAAATATTATTTAATTCAAAAGGAGAGAGAAACTTAGTAACTTTTAGTGTAATTAGAACACTTATATCTTATTTTTTATTTTTAACCTTATAATTATATTAAAAATCATTATTTTTTCTATCTTCTTTCAATTAAATAATATATTTTTATATCTTTTTCATTATTTTTTTTTTTCATAACCACTTTTAAAAATATTAAAAAATATATAAAGATTGAAGAGTAAATTCTTAAATTTACAGATAAACAGTAACATTTTCTTTCTTCTCCACTCACAACTACTTAAACCATTTCATATAATTTAAGAACTCTCACTCACATAATTTTAAAGAATGGATGTGATTGCTCTTATATGGATAATAATAAAAAATCTGTTATGAATACTCTAGACATCATCGTAACAAACCTTGAGCTACAAGTATTTGATCAACGTAAATTTAATGATTTACATAAAATTCAAAATTATACCATCAAAGTTCTGTTATAAATACTAAACTAGTAAATTCTTAGTTATGCGTTACCATCATAGTTTTAGTTTACTACTAAATCTTAATAATTTTATTCAAAAATCAAAATAAACATAAAATTGAGTGTAAAAAAGTATAACTGGTGTTTGACTTAGCTTCATTACACTTTTTAATAAAATTGTAGCAATATGATATAGGATATATTCTTTCCTGGTAAAACCAAACTCAAATATAATGAAAAATTGAACTTAAAGAGGTCCAAAAAGAATGAAATAGGTTCAATAGCCTTAAACTTTCACAAGCTAACCATGGTCATCATATCATATTATGTCGTAACTTAGCATCATAGTCCCACCTCAGCATGCACCATGAACCACCACACATGCTTGTCCAACCCAAGTTGCTATAAGGATGCACGCCTTGTGTAAAATGTTGTTTACACGGCTAGATACTATGACCTCAAGGTTACAAAGCAACAACCTTACCGGTTGTTTTGATTCTCGTCCTAACAAAAGAGTACTAAAAATCAAGATAACTATTAGCACAATTAAACTCGAACTTGACTAATAAACTAATGAAAACAATAAAATTAAAGAAAAAAACAGCATCTCTATGATGATTTCAAAAATAAATGGTTCCCACTGTATGAGATCTATATTATAGGCAATGTATTGTAGGGGTGAGCATGAAGTCTGGATTCTTGAATTATACTGATACCCGTACTTATTTATACCCGATACCCGATCACATATTTTATAAAATCATAGGTACTTGGTTCACATAATGTGTAAATTTCGGTCTCGGTCTCGGGTATAAAGATAGGGTACCCGAGAATGGAAAGTCCCAACCGAGATTTAAAAAAGGTAACTTTAAAAACCTAAAAAAACCGAAATTGTTGCAGTCCATGCATACGCTCAGGAGTTGAGTTTTCATATCTTTGAAACATCTAATCATTCCATGTCTTCAATCCATTCAATAGGCTGCAAAGATTCATCGGATAATTGGCTGCAATATTCCATATCTTCACAATTCTAATTCAATGATTCGTTGGGTTCTAACTGGCTTCATCAATCATTGCTCCAATCATAAGTAAATGATAATAGCTCATTATTTTGTAATTTCACGGTAAGGCTTTTTTCATTCAAATCTTTTTAGAAAGTTATCTAAACATAAATCATAAACTAAATACTAGCACCTAATAAGATTATGATTCATCATATCTTCATGAAAAATATATTTGTTTCAAAAATATTCATCATACTTTTCATTGGATTATAATATTTTTGCATGTTTGAAGGATAAATTATATACGGATCACAATTTGAAACATGTTATTGTATTATTTATTATTGTAACTTCAAATACAATGATATTATAACCTAACTGTATTTGATAATGAAAAATATATGTAGGTTTACCTTCAAATACAACAAAGATTCTCGATCCTCGGTTATTTCTACAAAATCCGATACCCGGTCTACTAAGTTCCTGAATACCGATTGATGTCCCATAGGCACGGTCTTGGTTATCATTTTTGAATTGTTTTCGGTACTCGGGTATTCCCGAAACATCCTCGGTTACCGGATTTGCTCACCCCTAACGTATTGATTGTGACTTTATAAAATGAAATCGAGTTAAATTTAGTTTTACTAATTAAAGTTTGACAAAGATAATTATTATTTTGTTATTAGAAACATTAATTTACCTACATAAAATTCATAACTTGTTTCAATTTCATTCAAAAGTTTCAGTTGTTTCAACTGTAAATTCAAATTAATGAAACTTTTGGACTAAAATTATAACAAATTATAAAACTTTTAAATTAAATTATTGTTTTTAATGTTTTGGATGAAATAGTTATTTTTATCGAACTTTACCAAACAAAATTAAAATCAACTCTTAAAACTATGACCGCATCTTTAATTTATAATAATGGTTCAAAAAAGAATCTTGACGCAATGTTATGATACGATGATGTTTAAACTTTTTTCACATGAAAGCAGTCTATATAGAGTTATACACATTTTAGTTCGGTTGGTTTTAAACAAGATATAAGTGAACCGATACCCATGATTTTAAATAAACAAAAATTTAACTAATAGGATTGGTTGGGTCGACGAGTCGTGTAGCAACATCTAGCAGAGTGCCACAAATCTTTAAGGTAACTCTTATGAAACCAGATTCAAAAAATAATAATAAGCTCAAGACTTATACTTTGTGTTTTTCCATTTTGAATAATTCCTTATCTAATACATCTTAATACTAATAATACACCTTATGGTGATAAGTGATTTCATCAAATGCTTATTTTTTCTTTTTATATATTTTTCATGCTAGGTTATTAGCCCGTGGTTACAAGTTATAAATATATAATTCAAATATGTAAACAAATATATATAAACTTTATTATTTTTATTTTAAATCGATTATATAAAAATAAGGATTTGTGATCATAATGTTTAAAGGGTTAAATATGTTTAGTGTATGCAAGAAAATTTTATTTTTCATTTATTTTAACGTTACAATACATCTTCATTGTATCAACATTTCAACAAATAAAACTACAATTTGTGGCTCTAGGTAAGCAAAGAATTGTCATCTATACCACGTAGAACGGGAATCGAATGCTAGTTTTTTTAATTTTGAATGTATAGTTTCGACTTTATTATTATTATATATAGTGCTCTTAACATTCATTTTTTCAATAATGTTTTATTAAATTCAAAGTATGTTGTTTTTATTATACGTTTCGATATTCAAAACCGGTATCCCATCATGCACGTATAACTCATAAGCCCATTGATTATTTAACTATTTCATTTGGCTATTTTTCACATTAAAAAGTCGGAACCATGTCATGTTAAATATCCAACTTTTTCTAATTATTTTTCTGTTTATATTTCACGAGTGACGTTAACGATTCAAATATCTCTTTGTTTAAAAGGGAAGACTCTAGATTTGAACCAAAATGTCAACTGTGTGTGCGTGTGTATGTTGTGCTGTCATCTCAATATCTCACCAGCTGGTGATACCTTTAATTAATAATTAATTAATAAGATCCATTAAGATTAATTAGGAAAAAGTATCCTTTAGTATATTCAATAAGGTTCTACGCTGGATCCGTTGCAACCTTTTGGGAATCTCCACTTGCCATACATTGTTATTTTCTTTTTTTAAAGCAATTTTTTAAGAAGCAAATGTGCAATCTTGCTTCCAAGGATGAACGTTATTTTAATCGGGTTTATATATTTATTTTTTAGTTAGGATCGCACCCCAACCCTCTCAGTAAGAAACATATTGCTGAGAAAACCATATGACTCAACTTTAAATATTTTGCTCAGAATGAAAATTTAACTCATAACCTTTCAATATTTACATATAATTTATATATATTCTTAACCAGTTAAGCAGTTGTTAATTTTTTTAACCGCTAAATCTAAACTATGCATAACATCATTTATTAGGTATAAAAATTGATCTCTCTGAAATGAAACAATTGCATTTTATCACCAGAATACACCGATAACCCCTACATGATTAATTAAATAATTAATATCTTCTAGAGGAGATTTTAATATAGAATCAACATCAAGCATAGAAAGCCGAGAATCACATATAAAATTTTATATATCATCTTATGATTATTTTTTAATGGTATTTAAATATTTTATGTATCACAGTTAAAATAAAAGATATAAATATTTATGTGATTTTCATTGTTTTCTATACAAATTTAGTTCTATATCGATACAACATCTAGCATATCTTTTGTAATGTCAACCGTTTGATATAATACAAAAAAAATATTATAGACACTCCTAGATACTTGAGAAAATATCTCCCATGTCCCAACCCGGGAACAGATCGGAGGGAACCGTAGCATGGGGAATGCCCGCTTGTCGCAAGGCCTAGGACGTTGTCTAGGCCCACCAAGAGCCATGGTTGTTGTTTTCATTTGGTCGTTTTTTTCTCGTTGTTGATAGCGGCAAGACCCAACTAAATGATATATGTTGGTTGGTAGTGAGATGACTCTTAGCACCTGCTTACCTAAAGGGGGTGCTGGTAAAAAAATTGATACACTTAAATTGTATTATTTAAGGGATTTCTAACTAGTTAAAGCATTTGCTTTAAAGATAATAGAAATATAAAATTTCCACAAGTGAGGGATCTGGAGTTCAATACATAGAGTCACTTTGATGATCCTTACGGATCCATCTTCAAATTAATTCATCTAAGTGTGAACGAAAAAATATTACATTTTCTTCACATTTATAGACTTAAACTTTTCGTAACGCTTTTAAAGATGAGTACATCTTAAGAAAACATTAATCTGTTGTCTGACAAGTACATAATTCTGCAATGTTTTTAAGCATGAGAAACATATAATTTAAGCATGAGAAACATATAATTTTAAGCATGAAAATTAAAGGCGTGTTTGGTTTGATATGTTTATTCAAAAAAAACATTCTATATTTCCATTTTACTAAATTAAATAAATTAACTTGACAATCCTTCTAAGAGTTATTTTATCATATATAATTTATAATTTATAATTTTAAACTTCAATTGGCTTGTATATGTATTGTAACCCATTTGTTACTCATCAAATCCGTTCATATCCTTTTTACAATCTGTACTTCAACTTGTTTTGATCAGTCAACCGTTTTTCTTATTAAATAAACATGTCACACTTCTTGTGTTCTTATTACATGAATTCCAATGTATCCGGTTTAGACTTGTTGTACGTCTTTCAAACGAATAAATATACGAGTTGTGTTGAAGCTTATCAATATATATTATAAAATACAAACCAAATATCCAAAACAAAGAGGACCCTAGCTAGATAAATGTGTTTTGGTATGTTATCTTTTCTCCAATAAAAGCTAGCTTTGTACTAATACTTGTATGATAGATTCATTTATAGTCACATTCCTTTAGATTCATGATATTCAAAAGTAATACATGATCAATTGCTTTAATATAAAAGACTAGTTTAATCATTAATTATACATCAAAAAATATATATATTACATTGGACGAAAACATATACGTTATCTCTAATATCTCATATGATTAGCTTCGGAATTACGTTTTTAAATATGAAAAACGAACCCAAAACCTAATTATATTATAGTTAAACATAGTTCTTTTTAAAGCAACACTTTATATATTTAATTTAAGCTCACCAACTATTTTTAACTAGTTTTAAACCCGTGTGGCAGTTAAACATAGTTAGGAGTAGAGTTCGGTGGCGTCGGAACCGACGCCACTTTCCGACCACGCTCCGACCGACTATTCTCGGCAAACCTAAGACTCCCTTGGTGCATCCCCTTAAGCTTCTCCTCGTCGGTCCACTCCGAAACATAGTAATGCTCTTCGCTACCTTTCACGTCATCGTTACTAGGCGGCAAAAACATGCTCCCCCATTGTGGAAAGTGCACCAAACTCACTGGAAGCGTACAACATATGATCATGATCCCCATGTATGACAACCCTTTAGCGGTCGAATATGAAGCGTTCGCGAAGAACACCAGTTGTGTTAAACCTGACCCGAAGTTTCCCCCCGCCCCGGTCATTCCCGAGATAATACCGAGTGATCTTCGGGAAATGAATGGGATGATGCCAAATGTAGCCCCACATGCAGCCTGGGCTCCAACAGAAAAAAGGATCATGAATGTGATAGCTAATGGTAAAGAGTTTACTAGACCTAGGCATAGGCAGAATATGCCTCCAGCCGTCTGTAGGAGCCAGAGGTTCCACAGACGGCCGCGCATGCCAAATCTTTTGGCCATGAAGTCGGATGTGAACCCGCCGAATGGTCGAGCCACGATGTTCGCCATTCCAAATGTGGCCGCGATGATTCCTGCTAGGTGAAGTTTTAGATCAAATCTGTCGTAGAAGTACTCGGCGATAACGTTGTCGATGGTTAATTCGACGCCCATGGAGTAGCCATAGAGGAGTACAAAGATCCAAGTTCTATAGTTTGTAACCGCATACCATAACACCTGAAAAACAAACAATAAAATGAAATCAAATCCAGATTGAATGATTTGATTATATTAAAATCATGATTGTTTTCTTATTCATAGTCTTATGGAACTATAAACATGGTATGTACGTGGTTTTTAAAAAAATATGTATAGGGGATCCATAGTTAAACTAATTGATGTGGAAGAAGCTTTAGACTCACTAGCTATGTGGGCTTTTGTTTTTTGTTCTATTTTATAAAAACTAACGTTACATATAATTTGATTTTTATCAACTTGTAATATTTTATAATTAAAAAATCTAAGCATATAGTTTTGTTTTGTTTTGTTTTATTTAGTTGACTTGATTTGAAAGAAAAAAAAAAGAAGTATTTCTATGTTTAAAAAGTACCTTTTTCGTAAATGAAAACGATTTATAACAAATATTATCTCGGAATGTTAATAGAAATATCACAAATACTATATATTTTCGAAAATTATAACATTACATCAAACTGTATGTCTCAATGAGAAGATCTCACTCCACATCCTATAGTTCAATTAACGACACGGTTACAGGTTGCACAGTCCAGTGGTAAAAGTATATATTATTATACACTCCCACCCTAGTAATGTTTAATGATACCCTCAATTGAAAGTGAATTATATATATTACATTAAAGTTGGAATAAAATATTATTAAATTTAATTGGTTACAAAAAATCAAACATATGTAAAGTGTATGTACCTTGCCAAATTTGTCTTTTGTAACATCACCTTGTTTCTGAAGTGCACCAAGGTTACCATCAGGCAAATCTTGACCAAGAGTTAACACCAATATCCCCATCACAACATTAAGCCACCCAGGTACGAAAAACGCAATCCGCCACGCCGTGAACGGCGTCGCTCCGGCCATCTTGATCACCTCGAACAACACCGGCATCAGTAGTTGTGTCGCGCCACCACCCATGTTCCCCCACCCCGCCGCGGTCCCGTTCACCAGACCAATAATCTTCCCGTTGAACATTGTGCTCATCCAGTACTGGCATGACACGAATGTCGCCAACGAGAATCCGATCATGAACCGGACCGCGATGTACCCGCTCGCGTTCTGCACGAACGACATACAGAACACTGTGGGAGCCGACAACATGATGAGAAACGCGCACCCGTAGCGCGGTCCCAACATGTCACACACGGCTCCCATAACAAGTCTAGAGAAAATGCTGCCAGACACTGAGGACACACCAGCGTTCCCGATGTCGGATTTTGTGAGATCGAGGTTGTCCCTTATGATGGGGACAAGTGGGGCCGCCGCGAAGGTGGAGACAAAAGTGGTGAAAAATGAGAGCCATGAGAGGTGAAAAGTTCTCATGTGAGGGTTTGCTAATGAGAAAAGCTTGAACACCTTAGCCTTGTGTTCCGAGTCCACCGGAAGTTTGAACTTCGCGGTGGTGTCGGTTGGGACCGTAGGATCTCCGACGGAAAATGCCAGCACCGGCTCTCGGCCGGTGACTCCGTGCATTGAACTCCCCGGAGATCCTTCAATTTGAGGCATTTTTTTATGAAATTAAAATTTTAAAATGATTGATTGAATGTGATTGTATATTTTTGAAGCAAAGAGGAAGTGTTTATATAGAGATTGTGAAAGCATGTTTGAAGTTAACTTGTGAATTGTACGGTACAGCTAGGTGATGCATGGATCCCTATGTGTAGTGTGTATATATAAATTAATAATTAGGGCTTTTAAAATATGAATAAATAATTAGGGTTTGAAGCAAGTTGGATATTTCGAAGAGGTTGTGAAAGAATCCTATTTGCCGCATCCGATTAATAGAATGATATTTAGCCTCGTCGTATATCCCAAAGGATAAAACTTAACAGCGTGATTATTACCGTTTGTAATATTAATTAATATACTATTACAACAAATATTAAGAATCTTTTGCTTATATTAGGAAAAGGCATAGATCTAACGAGAGATAATTATGAAAACTATGCATTCATAAAGTTTGAAACATAGATGTATACATGAACTAATTAAGTACGCTATATATTACAAGAGTATACGCTATAAACTATGTAATGTATAGTAATAGTTATGGTTCTCTCCTGATCTTTTTCAAAAATCAAAAGAAAAATTAGCACTATTGTTGGTTTATATATGTAAGAAATAGGATAATTAGTTTGATTGTTAGGTTGTGTACAATGTCAGAGCTTGAACCACACCATAGGAGTGAGAGCAAAAGTATATTATTTTAAAAGAATGAAGTTTATATTTATTAAAAAGTTTACACTTTCGAGTCGAAAATTTAACACTACTGACCAAAAAATGAGAATGTAAAGGCCCGCTAACCCATACTAAGCTTCGCCTATATGGTTGTGTATATATCCTACATATATATGCATAAATGATATAAGATATTAAAAGAACATATATATTATTAAATTGATTATTTTGATTGCTGTTTTATGCTACACGTATATGTATATGTAAGTATAAAATTAAAACAATATAAACCACTATTATAAAGTTAAATTAAATGACTCCAGTATTTTCAAAATGATACTCTCCTTATATACACACAATATTAAAAAGCAAAGTGGCTATATATGAAACTAGGTTAGTCCCCGTGTAATACACGGATTAAATAAATAAAATATTAAATTATTATTAATAAAAACTTATGCATTATAAATTATATTTAAAGATAAAATATGATGTTAATTATGTATAAATAGCTACTTTAAGTATAATATATTAATGTATAACATTATAAAAATTATATATACGTTAGTTCAAGAAAAAAAATTATACCATTTTTTAACTCTCTTATGTAAAAAGTTTCATTTTAAACATTCGTTTTAAGATTTATTATAAATAATATTTTTTTCATAAAAATCTTGTTTAAAAAAAACTATTTTTGTAATTATTCTGGTTGTTTAATAAGATTGTTTTACTATATTTTACCAATTTATATTTTTTAAAACAAAACAACATAAATATTTTGTTTAAAAATGTTTAGTGTTTTAGAAAATTTCATATTATATAAAACTTTAGTTTCTTGTTATTTAGATTTTGATTAAAAGAAGTGATTTCTAATTTGCTTCATAAAATGTATTCTAAAAAAGATAGTTTGATTTTTTTTAAAGAATAACTTTGTAAAATAGTAATCAAGTTTCAAGATTGTTCTAATCAGGTCCCTCATAAATTTATTTGTCTCAATCAGGTCACTCATAATTTTTTTGTTTCAATCAGGTCACTTACAATTTTTTTTGTCTTAATCAAGTCACTTACAAAATTTTTTTGTCTTAATCAGGTCACTAAAGTTTCAGAATTATTCTAATTAAATCACTCATAAATTGTAAAAATATTTAAAAATCAATTAAAATATATAAAATATTAACAATATTTCTAAAGATTCGAATCATTTAAAAATTGTTTATTTTT
>BJCM01000017.1:0-26299 GCA_018326385.1 Flaveria bidentis | reverse complement strand
TCATACGACTTTGGTAATGAAGTCAAGAAGATAATAGCTTGATCTTCATCTTCTAATTTCGTATCAATGTTCTCAAGATCCAAGATAAGTTTGTTAAACTCATCTGTATGATCTTCCAAGGTCTTGTTTGCCGCCATATGAAAAGTATACAACCATTTCTTCAGGTACAGTCTATTCGCCAATGACTTCGTCATGTACAGACTTTCAAGTTTTGCCCAAATTCCGGCAACCGACTCTTCCTTCGATACTTCTCGAAGAACCCGGTCTCCCAAGGACAAGATTATTGCACTGTGTGCCTTCTCCATGATCTCTCGGTTTTCCTTCTCTGTCAAACCTCCCAGCAAGTTTGCCTGCCCTGTGAGTGCTCCCACCAAAATCTGGTGTACCAGTAGCGCTCGCATCTTGACACGCCATAACCCAAAATCATTCTTTCCGTTGAACTTTTCAATATCGAATTTTGTGGACACCATCTTTGATTCTTCAATCTCCTTTCTGATCACCACCGAGATCGCCTTCTTTCTCCAATTGAGCCGAACTTGGCTCTGATACCACTTGTTGTAAAACCAATCAAAGAAATAACAATATTAAAGAAACAATTCACTACTTGAATGATTAAAATTGATATGAAAGAATTACACGAATCACTATGAGAAAAACTATGAGATATCTAAAAACTATTTTGTTCTAAATGGTCACTGATCCTTATATACACGAATCAGGAGTTAACAACCATTAACAAACTATTTACTTCTGAGAGTAAACTTTACTTCCGAAGCTTAATCTTCATTCTTCCGAAGCCAACACTATTCTTCCGAAGCTAACATGTTCTCTTCCGAAGCATCATTATCCATCTATGATCAACTCTAACTTTCTATAGTCATAACCAAAATAAAATACCATTGCCTAAAATAATTTAGAGAAACAAATAGAAAATGTTAAAAAGAAAAAGAATAAAAGCAAAAAAGAAAATAAAGGGAAGTATAAAAAAACCGTTGGAACCTAAGTGGGTTCTTCTCATCATCTCAAAGCATTCACAACCTATTTCCTAAAATAATATGAGTGTAGTCTCTATATTATAGGGTATGATTATAAGTGATTGTGAGTGAAGGATATAAGAAAATTTATTGTTCAATTTGTATTTTTAAAAATCACTATTTAAAAACCTATAATGTTTTTAATATATTTTAAGTGGTTGTGAGTGAAAGAGAGAGAAAAAATAATTATAAAATAGAAAAAAATTAATGATTTATATTGTAATTATATGAATAAAGACGGAGAATATGTTGTGAATGCTCTCATGTACCTAAAATTAATTATGTTAGAATCTTGAAGTCAATTATAAAGTTGCATATTTAAAAAAGAATTAATGTTACCTTCGAGTAAATACCAAACACTCGGGGATCAATAAATGCAAGTTATTGAACGTCACACTTCCAAATGTTGGAAAGGTTACTCCCACCACATACACACACAACCTCACGACGAAAACATGACGTATAAAATGAATTTTGCGGCATGGAGGAGGTCAGCAGTAGTGTTGCCGTGTGGCGCAGGGTCATGTCGTGGCCTCATAACGGGTATGCCCCGCCCACCCTAAATTTATATATGTAATAAAATATTGTACTTTTTTTAACTGAACATATTTCATACATGCTTTTACCTTGTTGAGTTTAAAACTAATATTACATCTTTCTTGTTTTTATGTTTCATAAATCTTGTTAACGATCATATTAATGCGGAATAAATATTGTTCTTCTAAAACTAATCATATGTGAAAGAACGGATAACTAATAAAGTATTATTGAGCTTCTGGTCTAATAGTATGAGATGATAGTTAGAGCTTGATTTATTTTAGGTCATAGGTTTAAACCCTGACTCAATGGATTTTTCCTGCAATTATGAGTTTCCTCCTTGATGATATTGGATAAGTCAGGCCAGTAATGTCAAAATTATTATAAACGGTTGAAATCCATCTCAGGAAGACTCACTCAGGTATTGAAGGTTGTTCCAAATGTCGTTAAAAAGATAACTAACAAAGAAAGATAATCACATGTTTTGGCGGGGAAGACAAACAACGTATATAGTATTTAAGAAGTCAAAGTTTCGTAACGAAAATACTGGTGATAAAGTGGCGATTTTGTAACAAAAAGATTGAATTTAAGTGTTGTGTTACGCAGATATAATGAATTTAAAATATTTTAAAAGTAAAATTAATATGTATGTTCGTCAATTAAAAAAAGAAAGCGAACGATGAAAAGTTTTCAAAACGAGAATTAATTATTGAGAAAGTCTAACATGAACTCTAATTGTTGGAATAATTAACTATTAACGACATACATTAAGCATTAATTGTTGCAGTAAAAAATGATGCACATTCTTTGGAATAATAATATATAAATAAACGAAAACAACACAGAACACAAAGACGTAAATATTATATTGAATAACATCACGTTTTAAATCCTCTGCCTCCCTTGTTCTTTGATTCATTGAATCTATAAAAGAATAAAAATTAAGTTTACGAGTGATATGTACGTTTGGCTTAATATAATTGGAATTACTTAATGATGATATGTCAAATAACTAATAACAAGTGGCACCACATTCATCATCAAGACTTCTAGATCTCCAAATACATCAGCAAATCTAGAAACAATTGACAACAATATATACAAAAATATTAGCATAATTTTTAAATTCGAGCGATGGTGATGATTTTTCAGGATGGTTAAAGGAGTGTTACGCGACATTGTTGAACCATCGGCCTTTAATCAACACCACCGCTATCGTCATCAATAACCAACAACAATCTATCTCTCTCATTTCCCTCTAAGAGTGAAGGTCGTCGATCACCATTGTGACGGATGGAAGGCTACTGAGGACTTCCTCTTTATGTTTGAAAAGTCTTTGTCTTCTTTTCTCTCTCTCTAACCGCTCTCTCCTGAACCGGTAATAGAGCCTTTGTTGAGCCCTAGCAACTCGTGGGGTGATCGGAGGACCACACATATCACATGTGTATTATCTACTTGTACCTCATGCGTAAAGCTCAATAAAGTCACTGTTTATTTGGTTGCATTTAATAACATGGTAATAATACATGTAACTCGCACTAATATAGTCCTTTTTAATAAACTAAAGATAATAATTATTATTCTAAGTTATAATTAAAGGATATTAGGCCCTTTAACTAAACGTAAGTTGTCTCTGGCATCACGTATATGTTGTCGTTGCATGTTGTTGCATTCGTGTTTTGATATTTGGGATCATGGTGTAATTCCCCTAATTAACGCGTGGTTGAGAAAACCTAGTTGGTATACATAGTTGACAAAAGAAACAGTTGTATAACATCATATACATGCCATATTAAACTTTTTAAATGTTTATTGTTTTTATCAAGTTAGAATTGATGTTTAAAAGGTTTAAAGTTTCCAGGTAATGTTTAATTTGGTAATTGGCTAAAAACTAGTATTAAGACTCTCGCGTTGTTTGAGGGCTTAAAATCATGCCAAATAACACCAATATCATACCACCATCAACAACTACTAACACTAGAAGAATGATACAAGGAAAGAAATAATAACGAAAAAATAAAACCGAATGAAGAGCATACATAAAACATTAAAACACACACGTGAAACATAAAACATTAAAATCAATAACTAAGTCGATCTAGGACCCGCGGGTCGTGACGTGACCGTTAAAAGGGAGGAATAGACGTAAAAACGTTGAACCACATGTACACGTTGTGGTGTGTCAATTCATAAAATTTAGACCGAAACGTAAAACGAAAATTTGTAAAAGATGAAAAGTATAGGGGACTAAAGTTGAAAGTGAAAACTGTACGGATTAAATTATAAAAAATATAAAAGTATTGGGGTTAAAAGTAAGAAAACAAATCGGGTTAGCTAAAATACAACACCTCGATGCACAAATAAATTGATAATTAGTAGTATTTTAATCTTTAAATCGAAGGTTGTGATGTAAAGGGTTGAGACCAACCATTAGTATGAAAATAGGGTTGTGACAACCCATCATTGTAACCTAACAGTTGCTTATTCTACTAAAGGTATTAAGAAATGTTAGATTGCATTTTAAAACTTATCTTGCAAAATCAAAAGAAGATGATTTTCAAAAAAAACACGAATGTTCGGATCATGGTTGACCGTACCATGTAGAATAATTCTGAATTTATACATAGGCACATAGTCAAACAACAGTTTGTAGACAGTCGAGTGTGCAATCCAAACATTAAGTTCATTTTATCTTCTATATCTTTCAATGTGTTATGTAATGACGTTATCAAATTCACATATCTAGATAGCTTTATTGCTAACATGTGAGTGATTTATCTCTAGGTGAAGGATCATTTGAAAGAAAAAAAATAAGAAAGAAAGCATCAGTTTCATTATCACAATGGTCTATCCGAAGTGTGAGAACTTTGTTCTTTTAATAGGCAGACAATGAGCAGTAATTGGGCCTAAGGCCTAACCATATAGTTAGTGGGAAGAATGTAAGTGGGCCTTGTTAAGATGGTATAGTACTATGGTGGAATCAAGGTGGGCTAGTCACAGTCTAGTCACTAATGGGCCAATTATTTTAGGAGACCATGGAATGTAAACATTTCAATAATCAAATTTGATTATCTAATCTCTACCCCAACCATGATCATCTGGACTAGGCTCACTTACACTCTGCCCATGAGTAGAGATGCAAAAAGGCTCCGGGCAGAAACCGACGACTTGACCCGATTTGCAATCGAAAAACCTATTTGGCAGTAACTGGTTTCGGTTCCGACCCAAACCATCAGTTTGTAGCCTGCCTTGTTCAAGCTGGTTTAACCCGAACCGAACCAGTCAGAATTGGTAAAAAAAACAGAAGTTGTATAAAACATAACCGGTTACTTCCCTCTCTCAAAAGCGGTTCCAACAAAACCGTTTCAACCTTTTGTTGACCAAAACCAAACTAGTTGTAACCGGGATAGATTTGTAAACGAAAGACCACTTGTGCACCAATTATAAATTATTCATTTCAGCATTAAAACTTTGATATTATTTAAAAATTCCTTGATTCTTACCACTAAAATACCTACCCTAAATGGTGGACATGAGTTAATTGTCGATGATACACATTAACCAGCCTTGGTTATCTTGTCATCTTTTATTGTATTGTATTGTATTATTCATTGTAATCAACTTTACTCTTCTTATCATATTTAGTTATATGTTACAACACAAGAAGAATTTCATACCCATATCAATTATTATGTTGAAGCTATGTGCTATAAGCAATGTGACACTTTCAAATTGGATGCTATCCAAATTGTGTAAACTATAAGTCATATCCATATTGTAATTGAGCCATTGCAATCTTAGGTCGCACATCTAATAAGCAATGTGCTTATTGGTAACGCTTAATGAAGATATGCCATAGGAAAATGACTTAAAAATTATCAAGACAATGAGAGGACACCATGTTGAGAAATAAGTCAAAGTAATAGAACTTAAAGGTGGGAAGTGAAATAAAGGGTTGGAGAATATGTGTATGCACACTAAACACCCTCAAAATAAGGGTGATGAACAAAGTTGTCTCACCATATTTTCATCTTTACCATCCAATAAAACTTCAAATTTAAACAAGGTTTTTGTGGTCCTTTTGTCAATTGCAAATGATAACTTGTTATGTGGTCCTTTACTCCTTTAGCTTGTAAGCTTTAAATTGTTTAAAGAAAGCAATCATCCAACTTGGATGTGAATATTCATAATAGGCCATTTATAATTTGATATGTTTCTAAAAAGTTTTCGTACTTTCAGTTACATATATAATTATCTCTGTGTAAAATAAGGCATCGGTCTTCATTTGTTTGTATATGCCTCGATCATCAACATGACGAAGTTATCATTAACACATTTTATTGATGATCAGATTGATTTTGTTCCTAAAATAAAAACATAATCTGGTTAAAATTTACACGTCATCTTATAATATATTTAACCAATCTAAATCAACAAGACAATTTTTGGCAATTTATAATCTTGCAATATGCCAATATCTAGACGGGCAAAAATTAGTGATGTCCAAACAACATTTTTAGGAAGTTTATAAAAATTATAATAATTTGTGTTATAATTTGTAAAATTAAAAATGAAAATGAAAGGGACATGTAGGAACTAACCAAGCCAAAGTATTATAAAAAAATGTAGCTTGATGAAGCAACAAGATTGAAGATGATAAAGTCCAAATGAGAATAAATACATAAGGACATTCATGTCATAAGGTCAACGACATAATGATGAACCATAGTCGTTCTACTAAAATGACAAATTTGAAAGCGAAATAGGAAATAAAATTTCAAAGTCATCTAAATGCCACAATATCACTCAATTATACTTATGATATTGAATATTAATAGCATTTTTGTTTTTATAGTTTTCCTAATTATCAATAAAATGAACATATGGGTTATTGTATTGATGTGGGTCTAAATCAATTTTTAAGATTTGCATATTTAGTTAATTACATGTAGTCAAACTTACATACATTTGTTATGAATCATCTAAAACACACGATGTGATATCTGAAACACATGTTAAAAATACGGAGTACATTGGGGTACGGAATCCTATCACAATATAATAATTTATAATAAAAAAATTAACATATAGTGTTATTGTCGATGTATAATCCCATAGATGGTAATTGTTTAGTTTATGCAGAAAATTTGTTTTGTATTCGGTTGTTTAGTGACAACTAATCGACAACTCATGATAAAAGATGGAACACATGTAGTTTCCTTTATGAAAATTAGGCACTTCTATGATAATAACTTTTTTATCGTGAATGATCATAATTTCCTGAGATGTTAAAGATGAAAAACTCACAAGGCGAATAATTATTTGGATTAATTAGTCGTTTATTATTGTATTGTGGTTGATGGTGAATTTTAGACCTAGTTTTGCATTGTATACATTTGATAATGAATTCCTTCTTATTAGACTTAAGAGTTAATGTTGATACATTTATAGTTTTAAGTGTATAACACTGACTGAAAATGTATAGTTACACCTGTGTAATTAGCGTAAAACTTTTTTAATTAGACAACTTTAGTCTTTAATGTAAATAATAGTTGTAAACTAAACCAATCGACGGTGGTGGAGCTTGTTTGAACGATGTTTGGTATACACAATGATGATAATAACCATTGGTTACCTAACAATGTTGATAGGAACCAATGAAACTTGATATATACACTGAAGACGAGGATAGTAAATGGTTTTTAGTTTGTTAGTTTGGACACATATGGTGAAGCCTTGCAAGTTACAACCATTGATATATTTACGTTGTCTTATTATTCATGCTTCGAGGCGAGGCATAGGCATCAACGGACAAGATTGTTTGCCTGCATTTACTTGATTTTGATTGAATCTTTGAAAAACATTTAGTTTGACACAAACGTCACTTTTAACTCCCATCCCTCAAGTTTGACTGTAATTTGAAACGACTTGGGTATTGACATAAATCTAGTTTGAAAAAAAGACAAATTGATTATAGTTTATCTTCTATCCCGTCGCGTACACTGCTGGCGCAACGCGCGGTTAGCTAAGAAAAACTATTACATATTGATACTAAACCTTATATTTCACTAGTTATTAACTTATTTACAATGAGAACTATTCTTGTTATTGTCTTGAAACATACTATTTTTTTGTTATGCATTCACCCTACAAGTGAGGATGTAATAGGTATGATTAAAGCTCAAAAGAGAAGGAATGTACATATAAACATCTTGTCATGTTTTTGGTGGAACTAAAGTTACACTAACAATGAGTAGACATTATGCTAAAGTGTTGAAAATATTTCCAATATGTTGAAACAATGATATTACATAATATACAACTAACAATAATATGTCCACACGTATACATTAACTTAAACGAATATTCAAACAAAAAAGACAACGTTTTCACCACGCTATATGCCATTTTTATTTCAATGGTTCAATCAACTTTCACTTTTGCATAAATAATTTACTTTTATCTATAAAAATGATTACTATATAAACCACATAAAAACAGTACGGGTACATATATAATGAACCCAGGTGTACACAATTGAGTTTACAATATATGGTATGGTAATTGTTTACCTTATACTAATTAATAATCTACACATAATTATTTGTATATCGACAACATATGATAAAAAAAAAAGTGAAACAAGTGTAGTTTTTGTATAAAAATCAGGTAATACATGGTAGGATGTTTTCTTTAATCGTGAATAGCCGATAAATATCATGACATGTTAAACATATTAGAACACCTCACATGAAGAATAATAATTAGATTAATTAATAATGTGATAGTGAACTAGTGACACCTACCATTATGGTTAATGGTGTTATACTAGTTTTGCATCATATACCCTTGACGATGAAAACATCTAAATTATACGTAGGAGCTAATAAACTTAGATGCATTGATTGTTTGAGTGTAGAAAACTTACTATACAAATATAGGTATGCACATGTGACACATATGTAATTAGCATGTAACTTTTTTATTAAGACCACGTTAACCTTTATCATAAAAAAGATTTCAGCTCGATCGTATGGAGGTTGATCATGTGTTAAACAACAAACATGTTAACTTTGATAATAAGTACTATAATTGGCGTGTATTTACAAAAAAAGGGTATTTAAACCCCCTTTTACTTTAATCATTGATCCTATTATTCTAATATGAGTCTATACTAAACATACGAGCTTAACTTTTATATGTTTCACTATGAGTGGTTGCTCGACTCAAATTATTTAAGGCTTAGTAGCTAGAATCCTCCTACAAGAATCCTATATAAGAATGACAGTAACCAGTGTCGCCTAACACACTTTTGTATATCAAATACAAATTGAACGTTAATAAGCACAATGTTTAGCGTCTCCCACCACATTCAACGGAGGAGCTGAAAAACCCCTAGTAATAATGTGGGTAAGTAGTAAACGGATACCACAAAGTTCATATATGGGATATGGGATTGTGTATTTGTGTTAATTGAATGTTTTTATCATTTACATTGGTTTAAACTTTCATTTCATTAAGCTATTTTTTTCTAACAAGATGAACTACTCTATTATTACTTACTATATCTTGTTATGCAGTCACCCTAAAAGTGTGGATGTGATAGGTAGATTAAAGCTCAAAAGAGAAGGATGTACATTTATTATGTCACACTTTTTGGATTGTATATTTTGAGTGTCCATAAACATCTTGTCATGGATTTGTTGGAACTATTAATGAATGAACATTATGCTAAAGTTTTTTTTTAAAAAAAATTCTATTTTTCTGAAAACAATATACGACTTACACCAATGTATGTCCACCTATAAATATTAACTTACACTAATATTCAAACAAAAAGACAATGTTTCGGGCACATCATTATTATTTTAGTGGTTCAATTAAACTTTTTCCTTTGACATACATTATTTACTTTCTATCCGCAAATAATGGTTATTGTAACCCATAATTCCATAAAGAGAATATAACAATATTTAGTTTAATTTGGATAATTAGTTATATGAATGATAAATCATAAACAAGTAACTAAATTAACTTAGAAGGTTTGTTGTTTTTTTATTATTTACAATAGAGCATTACGGTTCAATTATGATTATATGCGCATTCAATGCTAAAACAACTAAACCGTAAATATAAAATAATTTAGATGTAGGATAGGTTTGTCATTAAAAAAACATCAATACTCATAACCTTTTAACATTTATGGACAATCAACTACATGTTATAATAGTTTAATACGATTTGTTATTAATAATATATTACTTTCCTTATTTTTCTCCTACTAACATGTTTGTAGTTTTTGTATGACCAAAAAGCTTATTGTATTTACCAACTTAAATGAGCTTGATATGACCAAATCTCACAACTAGAGGATACTGATTAACCTAATGCTATTTAGGTTGATACTTTTAACGATAATAACCAAACTTGGATAGCAGTAGTTTAGAGGGCTTCAAATGAGATAGTAATTAACCAAACAATTCATAATCAAAATCTATCAATTACGAATTCTAAAAACTAAAATATTGTTTATATGTCCACATTTAACGTATAAGAATACCAAACTAACTCCTATATATATTATTCAAAAGATCAAACTTTTAGTAAAAATAAACCAAACCTCAATTTATGAATATTTGTTGGTTTTATCTTTCTAGAAATAATTATATTTAACATATTTATTTAATACAAACAATATCCACAAAATAAACTATGGAATTGTTAGAGTTTTCATATTAAATTTTTCTTTCCCATCCTTATACTTACATTAAAAATCATTATTTTTCATTTCTTCTTTTCAATCAAATAATATCTTTATACTTTTATCATTATATTTTTGCTCTCTTTCATTTATAATCATTATTAAAAATATTAAAAACTAGTATTAAGCTCACTGCGTTGCAGTGGACGCCGTGAAACCATGTAAAGCAACATCAATAACACACCATATCTAGTGACCACCAATACCGTCAAAGCTCGTATTAAAAAAGTAAAACAAATAAACAAATAAAACCGAACAAAAAGTACACGTAAAATCGTTAAACCACGCAGACGAAACATAAATGATCTAAAACAATAGGCAAGTTGACCTAGGACCGGCATATGTGACGGGGTAGTTAAATGAGGAAAAAATGATCATAAAAATGTTGAACAACACATGCATGTTGTGCATGTTAATTCGCAAAATTTTGACCGGAAGACAAAAATGTTTAAAATATGAAATGTAGGGGACCAAAGTTAAAAATAAACAAAATATTGGGAATAAATGATAAAAGATATTAAAAAAAATTGAAATAAAATAAAAGAAGTTAAACGTTAAAAAAAAGTGGGTGCAACCCACTATGCACATTATACAATTCATAATATATAACCAAATTGATGATTAGCATCGTATAAAATTTATAAAAATATATAATATTTTTCTTAAATATATACAAATAAACAGTAATATTTTATTCATTCTTTACTCAAAAACCCTTACAGTTATTTCCTTTATGATTTTACTTTGTGTGTCCTTACGTCTTAACACCAAATCATAAGGACTAAAATCACAACATTCCAAAAAACAAAGGCTAACACTCATCAAGAGCACATATTACAAGGGCTAACATATCAAAAACACCCTTTTTCTCCTTCACTCTGTAATCACTTGCTATATACATTAGCTTTCTCATCTGTAAACACAAACACAAACACAAACACACACACACACACACACACACACACTCACTCACACACAAGTGAACTCTTTAGCTCTCAAATTTTCATAAGCATATGATCTTCAACTTCAGCAACAACAATGACAACAATCATCAACATTCTCTGTTAATACACCTCATTTGTAAAACCCTAGCTCCAGATCCACCATTATCATGAACTAACAACAATCACACCAAAGGAATCAAGTATGTCGCAAAGCTCCGACCCGAACAAGCCTCCGAAACCACTCCCACCGCCTTCCGGTGAAGACTCTAACGACGCACCTGCAATTCCTCCGTCGTCCTGGGCCAAACGCACCGGATTCCGCCCTAGGTTCTCCGGCGAGACTAACGCCAGTGATTCCGGTCAAATTGCTAGAGCTCCAGTGGATCTAGACGCTCGACGTGTCCGTACGACGCCGTCGGTGAACGGTACGGCGCCGGCGGTGGTGCCGGTGGTTAAGGAGGTGAAGAAGAAGGGGGAGGGGGAGGGCGGTGGTGGTAGGTTGCCTCCTAAGGCTGGGGGTAATAATGTTGCTGCGGTGGAGACGACGGTGGCGCCTCCGGCGAGAGTGGTGGGGAATGATGACGTGGAGAATGCGTTGCCGCGAACTGATGATGAGTTTGTGTCTCGTCAGGGGCATATGAAGTATGAGCTTAGAGATAGTCCTGGTCTTGGTAAACATTATCATGCCTTGAACATATTTTGCAGAAATTTGAATTTTACTACTTACTATTTGTTATTAGAATATTGCATTCTAATAATCCAAACTATTAGTATTGACGATAATAATTCATACTATTCGTTTGATTGTTTTATTGTTGATACTACTAGCTTTCGTTAATCATCAAATGTTTAGGCTTAGATCTGCACTTGATTTCACTTACAATAATGAGTATGATTGTATGAACGAAATGATATAACTTGAGCTGAAAGTAAATGGTAACGAGTGTAAATTTATGGTAATTATGCTACTTGGATTGCCATTGATAATAAAAGTGAAAGGCGAAAGTCGGGAGAGTCACCGGCCAAATAAATAGTATGGATTGTTATCGGTCAATAAATAATACTTTGGATTATTAAAATCCAATTTGCCTTGTTATTAATACTTGTTATCTACTTATCTGTTGATGCATATCTTGCCAGTGCATCAGTGATTGTTCACTCTAATGGTTTGATACTTCTTGTAGTGTAATTAGTCTGCTCTGATTATTGTGTTCAGTTCCCATTGGTTTCTATGGATTTCAGCACTATCTATCAATGCTGGGTTCACTGGTTTTGATTCCTCTTGTGATTGTTCCAGCAATGGGTGGTGACCATGTAAGCACTTGAATTTCATTTCAGGTTGTATATGAAACTATGTATCTTTACTTGGGTTAGTCTGATGAGAATAAGCGGGTGTAGGAAGACATGTCCAAGGTGGTCTCCACTGTGCTTTTTGTTTCTGGAATGACTACACTTCTTCAAGCATATTTTGGATCAAGATTACCGCTCATACAAGGTCCATCTTTTGTGTTTCTTGCTCCGGCACTTGCCATAATAAAATCCCCTGAGTTCCTTGGATTGAAAGGAAATGTAAGCTCTACCTTCTTCATCCAGCTTGTCTCAAGCATATGTTTATATGCATTTCCGTTACGTTTTCTATCAGCATGATAGCGATAGTTTGCTTTTTGGGTAAATATCATTAATTTTTGTTTTTTTATAGTCAATGGGTATCAGATTAAGTTATCCAATGGTATATAATTTATGCTAGGTGAATTCAATTGCAAATCCACCTAAGCATTGGAACATATACATATATATTGCCATTTCATGGGTCATAAAAGAATTTTATGGTTTGTGTGCTTGTGATCTTCACTTGTTTAGGGACATAAGCCAAATATTCTACAAACTCTTTGAAGATGATGATGATAAGTAGGATCATCTCATCATAGTTTTTAGGGAACATGTTGAACCCAAAAGTTTTCTAGGTTTGAGTCATTAGGTAGTCTAAAAAAGCGAAACATCAACTATATATGTTTTCATTAACATACTTTAATGGTTATTATCAACCTATTGGTTTATTATTGCAAACTTCTAAATTCATATGTCTACATATACCTTAAAATTTAGCATTAGAAGTAGAACAAGAAAAGAATAATCCATAGAAACTCAAATAATGAAAGGGGTCTGGGGTTGCAAGTGGTCCACATTTTTTGTGGCTTTAATACTAAATTCAAACTTTACCTTGAAGATGCATCCATAACGGGGAAGCCCAATAAAGGCGAGGGAAATTTGCACCCATAATGCCCTCCATCTGGTAATGCTTTTGCCGGTTGAAGCCCATTCTTGGCCTAGACACAATGTGGAAGTCCATGTTCCTTGCTAGTTTACCTCTTTGACCACCATTGTTTGCCTTATAACTGGATCATTTCATGATGTATATTGTATCATGAACCATATATTGTTCTCTAAGTTTCTCCATTTTAGCAAGGCTTCTGCTTAAAGATGAACTATTTAAAAATTATATTACCACGTCTACAATGCCTCAGTTATTTGTAAAAACAGCTTGCCATGAGATTTCATGGTTGGTGAAATTATTAATCACACAGGTAAACTTTTACTTCCATGATACTACAGAATTTCAAGCATATAATAAAGGAGCTCCAGGGGGCTATAATTATTGCATCAGCTTTTCAAGCATTACTTGGATACAGTGGATTAATGACGCTACTCTTGAGGTGCGTATCATTCCTCTTCATTTAATGGTTTGTTCTTCTTGGGCTACAAAGTTTTGAACAATTGATTAGTTTTAGTGTTTGTTTTAGGATAACAAATTGCTTGAAGTGTTAACTGCTAATATATGCTCAAATTATTACCCTTCTCATTGTGATGTATATTTCCAAATTCAAAACTTATGTTACTAACCCAGCCACAACTTATGTCTTGCTCTTTCAGATTGATTAACCCTGTGGTTGTATCCCCAACTATTGCTGCCGTTGGACTTTCATTTTACAGCTATGGTTTTCCGCAAATGGGTGCATGTCTTGAGATTGGCATGTTGCAGATTCTATTGGTTATTATTTTTTCTCTAGTAAGTTCTGTTCTGGCATTTTCCTTTTTTACCCTTGATTTATCTTCTATTTCTAATTGATATGTTTCTGCTTAGCTTAAAAATCTTACTATATTTACATGTTCTCTGTCTTTCAGTACCTCCGCAAGGCATCTGTTTTGGGACACCGCATATTTCTAATTTATGCTGTAAGTAAACCAAATGTCCATTTCTTCTGTTTCTGAATTTCAATACTTTGGTTCAACTTGTATAGTAATATGTAACTATATATTTTAAAATTATGAACTCAGGTACCGTTGGGTCTGGCTATTACATGGGCTATATCTTTCCTTTTGACGGAAGCAGGGGCCTACAAGTATGATGGCTGTGATGTAAATATACCAACCTCAAATATGATATCTGATCACTGCAGAAAACATGTGGCCAGGATAAAAAGCTGTAGAGCTGATGCTTCCCATGCATTAAGATCTTCCCCATGGTTTAGATTTCCATACCCACTACAATGGGGTACACCTGTTTTCAACTGGAAAATGGCTCTTGTTATGTGCATGGTGTCTTTTATTTCTTCTGTTGATTCAGTAAGTTGCAAGATCTTCTACCTTGATAAGTACTTGTTGGTGATTAGTGAATTTATGGACGTGTGGTTTCATGTAGGTTGGGTCATACCATGCGTCATCTTTATTGGTGGCATCTAGGCCTCCTACACCAGGTGTTGTGAGCCGTGGGATCGGTCTTGAAGGCCTGTGTAGCGTCTTGGCTGGTTTGTGGGGCACTGGGACTGGTTCAACTTCTCTGACTGAAAATGTGCACACAATCGCAGTCACTAAAATGGGAAGTCGCAAAGCAGTTGAGGTGGGAGCCTGTGTATTGATCGTATTGTCCCTAGTAGGTATGGATTTCTTTATTCAAAGTTTTCAAGATCTATAATTTCTGAAATCAGTTATTTCTTACTCCCTCCACCTAGAAATAAATGTCTTAAAGTTTCTATTTTAATTTGTCCCTAAAAGAATGTCAACTAGCAAAACTATTTTTCAAGATCCTCATTCTACCGTTATTTACACTATCACAAAGCTACTTTAACTAATTACCTCTAGAACTATATTCATTTTAGAAGAGTAAAATAGACCTTTCTCTGTTATTAGATCGCATTAATTATACCTTTTCTAAAACTACGCTTTCACATCTAGCTGACACATATTTCAAGACATATGGAGTATTAACATTGACTTGTATTAGGTGATAATGTATCCATAGGCAACCCAAGTATCATATTACTTTCGTTTATGCCAATTTTGGCTAAAAGTTACCGGAAAGTTGTACAATGATAGAAAAGGCCCAAGAAGATTGTATATTCTTGTTTGGAAGTCCACTGCAATATTTTACAAACTATTTTTTACCTATAGCATGTTGACACCTCATCAAGTGTGTTTATATCATTCTGAATATTGAAGGCAATTTTGTTTTGAGCAAGGTATAAACAAAACCAAATTGATACTTTAACAAAAGTTTGTAACCCTAGAAAAACGTCTATGACTTTTGGAAGTATGCCTCAAATTCATACTATGTAAAGCCTTTGTTTTTACTTTACAAACAAATTTTAAACTACAACATGTTGACACCTTATAAATCATAAGGGTATCCATGTATATTTGGATTTTCAGGTCATTTACGTCTTGCGGTAGTGTTTGGCCAGGAATAATCATAAATAAAACCAAATTGATACTTTGGCATGTAATGTTGTTTAATATTTGAGTAGCCTTGTTGTAACCTGATAAATACTTGGGTGGCATATGCATATATAATATTTTCTACAAAATTCAGTTTAATTCATTATATTTTGATTCTCTATGTCCATGTACTGACAGGTAAAGTAGGAGGGTTTATTGCATCGATACCTCAAGTAATGGTTGCGGGTTTGCTATGCATTATGTGGGCAATGCTTGCAGCATTGGGCTTATCAAATCTGCGTTACAGTGAGGCTGGAAGTTCCCGCAACATCATCATTATTGGGCTTTCTTTGTTTTTCTCACTATCAGTTCCAGCCTACTTTCAGCAATACGGTCTCTCCCCAAATTCCAACTCATCCGTTCCTACTTACTTTCAGCCTTACATTGTTGCTTCTCATGGCCCTTTCCGTTCACAATATGGAGGGGTATGTTATCTAACTTTATTTCGATTGTTGAAAGTGAATAGGGCCTTCACCATGTTTTCATCACAATATACACCAATTTCTCACGAGATCTGTCCAAACACTTGTCTATTGATTTATCATGTTCTCGTGCCTTATCACAAGATTTAACGAAATTCTTGTGATTTACGAAAAAATTATAAATTTTAGGAGTTTAGATATGTTATTTAGGGGCCAGTTCATATATATCCTTCTAAATTTCATTATTTTAGATATACCATTCAATAGTAAATATCATAGAATCAGTTACTTATGACCGCCTCTATCACTGAATAAAAAAAGTAATTGTTCGCTTATTTAGTGAAAGGATTGTTATAAATGGCCAAGTTGATTATATTTACTATAGAATATGTAATATGAGTTTTCTTAGTGTTTTGAAAGTATAAGTATGAAATTTTGAACTTTTAAAAGGTGGTTATGAAATTCATCCTAATTTAGAAAGGCTGAGAGGCCTATTTTAGTTCATAGTATAGTTTTTTTAAACGATGGTCTAATTCTGCTTTCTGGTGGGGCTCAGTAATAGAATAATTCTCTTGACCCGAATTCAAACAGAAGTCCCAAATAAAAATTTGGTTCTGACTTCTGAATATGGGTTTGGTGACCTGATATTTATTTGATTACTCTGGTTGGTTCGAATTACAAAAACCTCTACACCAGAAAACAAAATAAAGATCCGGTCTATGTTTTATTAATGTCTTATGAAGCTTGTGTTTTATACGATTACAGCTAAATTATGTGATGAACACATTGTTGTCCTTCCACATGGTGATAGCATTCCTAGTGGCTGTAGTTTTAGACAACACAGTGCCTGGGAGTAAGCAAGAACGAGGGGTGTATGTGTGGTCTGAACCAGAATCGGCTCGAAGGGAGCCTGCTGTGGCTAAAGACTATGGGCTACCATTTAGAGTTGGAAGAATGTTCCGATGGGTGAGATGGGTTGGGCTCTAACGAAAAAACTATAAACCATGAAAGTTTTGTCTCGAAAAGAAAATGGTTGTTTCTGAACCATATTGTAAAAGGGATGACGCGTGAGTTCTGAATCGAGCATGGGTGCAGGTTGTGAAGAATGAAGAAACAGGTTGATTTTGTACATTTGGAGAGAATTTGTGTTGTAATGTTAAACTGTCCTGCTTTTGTATGTAGTTTGTAATTAAATATTTTTCTTGTTTAATTGAGCCCTCGATTGTCGTCTTTTATATTTTGATTAGTTTTTATATTCTTTTTAAAACAGCTTTTAATCTACTTTTATACATGTATATTACAGGATTGCATCTCATGACTTCTAGGATAGAAACATCTTACCACACGAATGTCCTCTTGAAACAACTGTTTGTTTATGCCTTCAAAAAAGCTGGTTTTGTGGTAACAACCAGACGTTTTGTCAGAATCCCTTTAGCGATCTTTCACAAAGTCGACAAGTGGTTATTCTTTAGTAATCATAATGTCAAGGTATTGAACTCATCAGGAAAGAAGATCATACAATCATCTTTCAAAGATTCAAGATCTCAAGTGAAAGGGTTGTGAATTCATTCACATTCTGATATCGTTCCCCATAGTCTTCATAGTCTAGCTTTTCAATTTATCTTTGAATTTAACACAAATAGAAATGCCTCATAGGGTATCAAAAGCTCTTTTAACTTAAATGTTACACCAAATTGATCTCTCTATTTATACCAATATCAATGACTATTATGTAACACTATATTTATACTAGTATGGGTGCAAACGATCTAAATAAATACACTAAGAAAATGAACTTTTTAATAGATTGTTCACGAACACTTAACGAATAAAATTCCTTATTTATGTTCTTTCATTAAGGAATTAAACACATTCATGAACTATTCATGAATACTTACTTAACACAAATGAACATGTACAAAACAAAAAATAAATGTTCATGAACATAAACAAATACAAACAAAAGTTCATGAAAACAAATGAACATAAATGATTATATATTTATTTTAGAAAAAAATCTACGTCTTCATCAAAATAAATAAACCATTAACATAAATATCCAAAGATACATTTCATGAAAAAACAACTCTACTTTAACTTTCTTTGATCTCATCATCACCAAAAATCAGTTCTATAGAGTTCAAACTTAAATATGCTAATATAGGTCATGTTTGGGATTGCTTATTTATACATCCTTTTGACTTCTTAAAAGAAGTTTTAAGAAGTTAGAATTTTTAACTTCTCGTAAACTCCTTTTCCTTCTTACATCTTCAACTCTATCTAAACACATTTTCACATTCTTTCAACTTATCTTCTTTTCATAATAAACACCCACATAAACTTCATGTCATATGATTAACCCCTTTTTTGCGAATACTCTTCTTCTTCCTTTGCAAATCCACATCAATATTTGCTTCAATGGCCTCGATTTGTTGATTTTAGCTTATTTGGGGCAAATATCTGTTTTCTTAAGACACTTTTCCAGAGTTTGAATCAAAATGGTTCGAGATACGTTTATGCCTCTCCTTTTGCTTTCCATGTATATAATTTATGTTTTTCATGCCTCCCTTGTTACTTTCTCCATGTTCATAAATACCTATAGGGTTTTGCTTTCTGTAATAGATTCATGAAATATAGGATATTTACAATGCGTTTACATTTACATCAACTGGGAAACATGTGATTTAATGGGGTACCGGATGATTTTTGAACTTGGTTAAACTGTTTCCGTTCAAAAGTAACAAACTTGCATAAGTAAACCATACTAGTAACTATGGTTTTGCATAAAGATTGTCATTTAATCATGTTTTAATTATGAATAGTGATTTGATGCATAACTGTGGGCGTCTTGCTTGCAACATGTACATCATAGGAGTTTAAACGTTGAATTCATCTCCTATCCACATGGGTTCTGATTTCTTTATAGAATGCAAGATTTATTTAATTTGTTTTCGTAAAAATCAAGGTTTAATTTACCTCCAATTCACTTTTCAATGTAAGTTTGATTACTCTTGTTGTCCAATCTGACAAGTAAAGATAATGTTCATAACTCAATCTCCACTTTGAAGTTAAACACTAACCTCTTTTAACATTCACATCATTCACAAATTCAAGATTTAATAGTATCCGATTGGATATTGTAGTTAGCTAAAAGTTGAGATACATATGCCTCAACAAATGGTATCGCTCAAGCGAAATGAAATCAACAAACAATGGGTACTTTGAATGGAGCATCATTGTTTAGGAGGCTGCAGGTACTATGGGTCCTCTTACTCCCAATCGAGTTACCTCACGGGTTTATTCGCCGTAGGAAGAAATTCCAACTATGATGCTTTCTAACACGATAGGACTTCAGATGGGGATTTGAATTCCAGGCATGGGCTCCCTTCCTTCGTTTTTTACTGCGGAAGGAAACCCTTGTTTCAACCAACTTTTAATGGCAAAGTAATTATAGGTTAGCCGCTAGAAAAAACGATAACTTGTGTATTTTTTCCCATGTACAGTCTACAGGAGAGAGATATTAAATCATTTATCCTCTGTAGCCACCAGGGAAGCACAACCTTCCTTGGCTACACTTGCTATTGCTGCTTGGGATTCCCCAAGTCATCTTTCGGCTTCACTCCCCCTCATCTCTGGACCTTTGTCTCCTTCTTAGCCCTCCACTTGATCCATGGGTGATCTTTAATAGTTAACTACTTACCTACATAGGTAGAAAGAAAGAAAAGTTATCAGGTGTAAACATAAGCAAAGAAATGACAAAACATTTTCCCGAAAGATAATATCTTATATGAGGTTGTATCGTTGTATTTCATAAGTCATTCGATTATGGGTTGTGTTCTTTAACATCAAATAACTTCTTAGTTAAGGGTTTGGTAAACATACCCTTGCTGAACGGTAAGCGTGCATCAAAATAACATGCAGATAATCATAATCATTGGAGTTATAAACGAATGAATTTCATTGATAATACACAATTGTTTAAGTTTTTACTAAAGGAAGTTTGATGGTACTTAAGTGTACAAAACAAACAGGCAAACATAATACACATAATGTTGTTATTTTGTACGAAAAGATGAAAATTTGCAACAGTGTTAGCACCTAAACATTCAAGCCATGACAAAGGAATAATGATTTTTTTTCGTATAGTCTTTATTCGCAAACCGTAGAATGAATGTAAAATCAACTGGAAAAACTTGTATTTAACACTCTATTACTGTGTGAAACACCCTCTGTAGGTAGGTTGTTTTTCTTGTTTGTATTTTTTTATTTACTAAACAAATAAACATAAACGAGTTTTTTATTGAATGATTTACGTAATATTATGCTACCTCTCTCCTCTCCTCCGGATACATAAATCATTTGAAACTATGTTCTTCTTGTAAAATATTTGATCCATATGTTAGACGGGTCAAACACGGTGCAAGTTGACACTAACCCGACCCGAAAGCAAAAATCCCCCTATTGCTTTCCGTTTTCTCAATTGTCTACAACTAGGGTTTTCTTCTCCGGTGGTTGATTCCGACCACCGTGTCGCCGTCGTTATATCTCCTCAAGGTGATGTTACTAACGAACTAACCTTGTATGGTATCGATTCTAGAACTCTGTTACACTTGTGTTAGCTGTTATTCGTAGTTTGGTATCAATTAGGGAAAATATCACCCGAATCAAACCTAGGTCACCGGATGTTGAAAATTGAGTTGATATTTATGTGGTTCTTTTGGTATGTGCTTCTGGTTTTTGACTTTTTGTTGCGATAGGATACGTTAATTGCTTCTGAATCAAGGAAAACAAGTTGTTCCTGCTGCTACAAACTAATAAACAAAAGTGCATTGCTACATATGCTGTAACTATCTGAGATTGATATGTCGTTTTGTTTTTCATCTTCTACACTGCTACACACTAGTTGAAACTAGATAAATATTAATATAACTATCTAACTAGGGCTTTCTATATGTGTAGTGATATAGAATTCAGGTTAGAACTTAGAAGTTAGGTCGTTCCTCATGTTTTGATGGGTTCATCTGGTTAAAGTTCGGTTTATGATGCCTCATCATGCTTGCTTGTAATATCAAGAAGCAATACTATACACATTTCAGAAGTTTGAATAAAAGAGACTGATTTTTGAGAGAAGGAAGCAAATTTATGACAAGCAAACCATTATACCAATGGAGGTTTCATAGTCTTTTATGGGAATAATTAATAACTTATATATGATACCGTTCTGAAATACCGAACTAAGGAGTCTTGAATTTACCATAAAGCCAAGCAGTGAATCCATCTTTGTAACAAAACTAATGGGAGAATAGGAGATGTCTTGTGTTATGAGTGACTGCAAAAATGCTGATTAACATTACAATCTTTTGTTTGAAAATACATCTTTTACATTGAGATTTGGTGGTTACAGGCTCTTTGAAGATGTTCAAGTCATTGGTTTTGAAAGCTAGTTCTACACAGAAAGTTTACAATCTTTCCCGCTGCAATCAACAGGTACTATTTTATGCTATTTTGTCCAAAATATTCGGCGTTTGACTTGACAAGTTTAATGAACATGTTTCACCACTGATGCTAAAGCACCCTTCAGGCTTATCAAATAAACAGTATATGGAAACTTATGTATCAAATTCAAATTTGCTTTCTTAAGAGGTTTTATGGGATGGCTAAGAAAAGTGATTCATATTTGTTCTGTTATCTTTTACGGCAGCGAGGATTGCACAACAGAAATAAGATGGCAATGGAATACATTGCAAAAGGGTGGAATGCATTGAAGGAGGTTGATAGGGTTATCGACTATTGTGAACCTAGAGATAAGCGCCTCATTCCTCACCTTAAGGTAAATACACATCTCTTTAAAGAGAATGCATAAATATATTAATCTGCACTTGTTTAGATATTCTTTCTTGAATGTATATTTATTTTCCTATTGGGTTATTTCTCAATCTTAGACTGCAAAGGACAATTTTGAAATGGCTTTGGAAGTTGACAATTCAAACACACATGCCAGATATTGGTTATCCAGACTGCACCTGAAATACCATGTCCCCGGTCAATGCAAAGCTATGTAAGAATATAAATACATCAAATGTGAGAATATCTGTCATAAAATGCATTTTTCATATTCTTGATTTTGAAACAGAGGGGCTGCTTTGTTGGTTGAAGCTGCAGATATGGGTGATGCAGATGCTCAATATGAATTGGGTCGTAATTTAAGAATTGAGGTTAGCCTCTCTAGACTTAATCTTCAATATTAGTCTTCATTTGTGAAAATGTTCTATTACTATATTATTATGCCCAGAATGAGGGTGTTTACACAGATCAAGAAGCTTTTTATTATTTGGAGAAGGCAGCTGACCAGGTATATCACTAATGCCATAATTACTATAAGTCTGTAATACTAGTGAATGCTTTCCCATGATTTATTTATTTATTATTATTTGGACTTGGCATTTTTTTTTTGTTTTAGTTGCACCCTGGTGCTCTCTACCTTCTGGGAGCTGTCTATTTGACAGGCGACTGTGTTAAGAAAGATATCGCTTCAGCATTATGGTGTTTTCATAGAGCTTCAGAGAAGGTATAATATGAAAAGTATATGCCTTTTTCTCAATTTTAATACCTACATGCTACAAGATGTAGCATGGCTTCCAAGTTATTCTCAAATTTCTAAGAATGCAAATCATTTTGTAAAACAATGTTCTTTTTACCTCAAAGTCAACCGTAAATAGTTATTGTTTTTGTGGGCAAGTATATTAAAGGGTAGAAGTTGATGAAAAATACCATGCAACTATGCAAGTAAAGATCAGGTACCTTGCAACTTCTTTTTTGACAACGTGCAGGGTCATGCTGGGGCAGCAATTGCATGTGGGTCTCTTCTTATTAGAGGTATGGTATATACTCTTTTATGACAGCTTCTAAATCTCTGTTTTTTTTTCATATTCATCTCAAACCTGTGTGTTTATGAACAAATACACTAATCTTTTATCATTCCTGATAAATAGGGTTTTTAATTTATTCTATTCATTATTTCCTCCGTCAAAATCATTATTTTTCTTAAAAATCAACTTTTTTATGTTTTAATTTCTCACTCAGGCTAAATTTATGTTCGAAATATTCATATTCGTGATTGTCGTTTAGTTTTATCATCTTTTGAGTCCCTATGAGCCGGGTGTCTCATGGGGAGCAACCTTTCTGTCGTCTCGGATAAAGGTAAGGTTTGTTCTCATCTAACCCTCCCGAGATCCTACTTTATGAGTGAGATGTTGCTGTGTATGTTTGTTTGTTTATCTTTTGAGTCTTCTTTTTAAATATACGAATTTAAATATGATAGCGGGTTTCATTTCTTGGACTCTTTCAGCCCCTTTGCTAATTCTGACATGGATCTATCTGATTCTTTTCACCAGGCTATGAACTTCCCAAGTCTGTATCGAAATTTGTTAAAAAGAACGAGCTTACTGGTGGGAAAATAAGGAAGAAATCAGGCGAACCTAAACCTAATCCAATCCAATTGGCAAGAGAACAATTTGAGAATGCTGCAAAATTAGGAAATGATCTTGGATTTAGATGGTTAAAGCGACTTGACGAGGAAGAAAAGCGATTTCAGGCTGCATAAATTAGGTAGACACATATGTATACATGTTAAACTTGCCTCTTATAAAGTATTGCAGTATGAAGTGTTAGAAAAGGAATATTAGAAAAACATTAGGATCTGTATTCCAGCCTGCAATACTAAGGATGGAAGATTTTGATTTGATTCAGATTAATAAAGAACGAAAAGTAAAGTAAACGTTGTTTGAATCAAGTTTGATGTCTTTTTGTAGCTTTTTAGGGTGTGATTCTTACTTGACACAAATGTAACACAAAGTTAATGAGTTTGGGTTCTATAGCCTAAACAGGTTTTAATCAATTTCAGGCTGAACAGGTTTAGTTTAGCTAAACAGGCCGTTTCGGGTCGACCTGCTAGGTTCTCATGTTGACCCGTATAACCCAATTATTTTAGTTTTTTTTTATTTTAATTTTTTAGTTCTTTTATTTTAATTTTTTAGAAGAGCGAAATGAACATCAAGGTATTACTTTATATATATGTCTTTGTTTTTGACCCGCCAACCCACGAGCATGATGCGTTTAACACCCTTATCTTTTCTTGACCTGATATCAGGAAGTTTTTATGCATCGACTTGTATGCTACAAGAGGATGATGCATTTTAATCTCATTGTTAAATACCGATTGTCATATATGTTACAAGTAAACTGATTCGCATCATTGTTAGTTTATGTAATGTAAATGGGTTGAGTCTAGTTTGACTTACAGAGCAAGCTCCACTTGTTAGTAATTTTCCAAACTTGATTTTGAATCATATATTATGTTATTAATTCCTATATATTTTTAGTAATAGCTAATATAGTAGATAAACCGAACAAACAGTAAGGAGACATTTTGTGTTTATTATATAACTTTAATCAAACAAAGAAATCTATATCAACATCTATATTATCTATACTATATAATAATTCTTTTTTCAAGCAATATGTGTCAACTAAACTTTTGTTTCTAGCATTTCTTTCCTATTACATAAAAATAATTTTAAATAAATAAACTAAATAATTATATACTCAAAACCATGCCTTTGAGCCAAACGTAACGCCCGTCCTCCAAAACAAAAATAAAAAGGGGGAAGAAAGATGGAGCGCAACCAGTAAAGTACATAAAACGTACAATCGGGTTGTTCACGTAGCGCATCACTCTCTTTATCTATAGATATTTAAAAAGAGAGAGAAACGTGAAAGTAATAGTTTTATGTTATGGCCGCCCCCTGGCTTACGGCCTCCACGCTACTACTGTGATGTGAGTGGTTCAAATTGGTTTAGGGAAATATAACTTTATTTTAATAAATTATTAAAACATACTAAATTATAATATTTTTATTCTATCTATCTCAAAATACAATTTAATAATTCTTGATTTTTATTATTTCTATTTATAATTTTTAAAATATTTATTATCTATTATTTCACTAATGACTAATAACATGTAACATACAAAATATTAATAAATCCTAATGATTTTAGGGTAGGGTTATAGTAAAAATGTATTTAATCTAAAAAATCTTTAGAAAAACTGTGGGCTTGACATGTGGCCTTTTATTGTTTTAAGGAGGAGGACATTTTGATCATTATGTCAAATATGTCAACTAATTGTATCTTATACATTCACCGTGTCAAAAATCAGTTTATTGTGTCATATATTTTACATAATTTGTTATATGTATTTATCATTACGTTTTACATTTTAGATCATTTTGTGTTATTTTTATTATTGATTTTATAAGTTATATAAACTTATTATCTATTATTGTGGTTTACAATTAGAACTATATAATGATATACTTTCATCAATGTATTTTTTAAAACTCATAGCGTTAATGATAACACATTATGTTATTTTTGTCATTGTTTTTATAAATTATATAAACTTGTTATCTATCATGTGTTTAAAACTATAAGTAAACAATTATGTTATTTTACCAAAAGTTATAGTATTCAAGATAACACAGTTACGATAAAAAAACATAATGAGATATTGTGTTACATAATTATTGTTTTAATGTATCTTCATACTCTAATAAAATAATAACTTGATGTGGCACGTGTTAGTACCACAATCACCATCACCAAAATTTTCCCGCCCCTTTCTCATATTAAATGATTGTCTTAACTACTAATAATATTATTTAACATTATATCACATTTAATTAATTAAAAAAGAGATCTATTTATTAATGTTATTTCTAAATAAATAATTTTTTTATAAAATAATAAATTTTTCTAAAGCATAAA
>BJCM01000016.1:0-28626 GCA_018326385.1 Flaveria bidentis | reverse complement strand
GGGACCCCTGTTTTCTTCAATCTGCCCTTTCGCGCGTTTCTTGACGCTTATTTGTTGTACTCAATTTCTCAGCTTTTATGTGATCTGTACTTGTGTGTTGTATGCCGTATATTATAATTGCTACGGTTATTGTTTTCCCTACTGAGTCGGGGGTCTCTTCGGAAGCGGTCTCTCTATCTCCCAAGATAGAGGAAAGACTCGCCACCAACTACCCCTCCCAGACCCTGCTCTTGAGTGGGATTTACTGGGTATGTTTGTTTGTTTGTTTGTTTTGATTTCTTGCAAAAATAATATTTCTTGATCATTCTTGTAAGAACTCTGGTTTGCTTGCAACAAGATGCTAAATTTCATGGTCTGGAAAACTTTTTGTTAGATAATTTTTTAAAATTTACTGAAACAATGGACTGTTTAGCCCTAATTCCTTGGGGGTAGGCGGATTTAGTATTTACACTTTTGGTGATTTTTACAAATATACCGCAAGTGCAATTAGACTGTAATATTGGAGGAACTAAGTTTCTTCGTTTAGGGCTTTGAACCCTGCATATTTAGTTGTTTTATTAGCATTTTCAGTATTAGTTCATTTCTTTTAGGTAAATCACTTGACATCAGTAATCTGTGTCAATCACGTGTTGCCTTAGGCTAATAATAATAGCCATCTATTTAGATTAATTATGAGTTTTCAGATGCTGTGTTTGATCCACATGAATCATCTCTGTTGCTGTATCACTAATTAATCGTCTGATGTTGATTTGGGTTCTACAGATGGATTTTGAAGATCAAGAAAAAGTTAGGGTGCTAGATTGTTGCCACGAATACCATGTAGAATGCATCAAAAAGTGGTTGACTGTGAAGAACAACTGCCCAATTTGCAAATCCACAGCACTTAACTAAACATAGGGTGCTTATTCTTCTTATAAGTTATGGTGATTATCAAACTTAAGTGTCTGTTGTTCTTTTGGAGATGAAACTGTTAATAACCGCCTTAAACAAGCTCTTTTTGTTGGCTTTATCACGTTCGAAACCTTTTTGTATAGACTTCTTACTGCAGCCCAGATCACTCAGTGGAGTGTGTATTTAACCTTGGGTTAGGGTGATTTTATGTATTTTGGTACATATAAATTGAGGATTATTCAGATGCTGGTGATTTTGTATATATGGTTATTTTAGATGAAGCCTTTCGATTTCTTTCTTTATATTGACTTACTTGTTTGTTGCATAAGTAGTGATATGCCCTCGGGACATGCTCAGTTTGACACAAAATCAACTTTAATATCCAAATATAGTGAAAAAGAGGAAGATAAGCAATTATATGGTTATATAATTAACTTATATAAGAGAAAGAGACTCGTATATTACTGTTAAAACAATAGACATAAACCTCTATTTAAAATTAGTTCTCTATTGAACAAACTTTCGTCTCATTCTTCTAAAAATCTTTAGAAAGTAGCATGTTATGATTTTTACTGGCAACATATCTTGCTTCAAGTTTAAAGGAAACAAACAAACCGCTTTAAAAGAGTTTTTATCTTCGAATAATTGTTTACCACCAAAGGATCATTAATAGATTAAAATGACAATCTTAATTTCATAATGAAAATAGATTAACATCAAAACCATGATTACCAAATGATGAATCGATGATAATTGTAATTAGGAAACGATAACTATGCTATTAACTTACAAAAAATTGTTTATGTGCATTTAAGGATATATTCAAGCCGATAAACATGCAGAGCACTTGAAAGAGAAACCAAGAGATTTATAGGAATCAAAACATGCCTTGAAAATTAACAAAATCACATATGTTACTTAATAGAGTCTTTAAACCCAACAAGATCATTCTCAGTTCAATCCTTGTCATGTATATAACAATTCAAGACTAAAGTTCACAATTTTAGACAATATCAGTGAACTTGCAGGTTCAAAACTGTCTCAAATCCTAAACAAAAACATTCTTACGCAGAGCAGCAACCGACTTTCTTAACAGCAGAAACATCATCCTTTGACCCAACATTAATGGTTTGACCTTTCAGCAAAGCTGAAGGATCATTACCTGCATCAAGTGCTTTCCGGCTAACCACATGATAAATTTGCGTAAGGACTTCTGTAAAAGCGGTTTCAACATTCAAAGCTTCCAGAGCTGATGTCTCCATGAAATAAGTGTTTTCTTTTTCAGCAAATGTTTTTGCTTCCTCAGTTGGGACTGCACGCAAGTGGCGTAAGTCCGCCTTGTTTCCAACCAACATTATCACAATGCTCGAGTCTGTGTGGTCGCGTAGCTCTTTTAACCACCGCTCAACGTTCTCAAAGGTGACGTGGCGTGATGTGTCATACACAAGTAAAGCCCCAACAGCTCCTCTGTAGTATGCACTTGTAATTGCCCGGTACCTTAAATATAACCACTGTAATCAGGCTAAATCAAGTAAAAAACTCTATACTTAACTGCAGCTATCTTTTCAATTCAGTAACTTTAAAATCCACAACAAAATCAAGATGAATAACAACACAGCACATTTGCCCGTATAAATGCTATAAACGATTATCAAATCGTGTATAACAAACGGGTGATCAGCAGATGTATCATTATGTGGGATCATCTTTGAATAGGATTAATTAACAAACTGCCAAATTGTAATGCAAGAATGCTTCATCTGCAATTTATAGTTTGAAATGTAGAATTTACAAAAAGTCAACAATTAGCTCCCTAATCATCCTCAACAAACATATAAACCCTAGAAACAGACCACAGATCGAGATTCAAAATAACCATAAGTTAAAACCCCAAAAATCATAACCTACAGCTCCAGATACCTAAAACTCACAACAAGTAAACACCCAATCTAGAAATCACAAACAGCTTGTAACCTAATTTCTATTTTCTACACATTACAGAAAGACTTCAATCAATAGAACAGGAATTCGCATACACACACGCATAACATGCATACAAAAGAGGGGAAGACGATCAAACCTCTCCTGACCAGCAGTATCCCAAATCTGAGCCTTAACAATTTTATCATCAACGCGAATACTTCTGGTGGCGAATTCGACGCCGATGGTTGACTTCGATTCGAGGTTAAACTCGTTCTTCGCGAACCTCGAGAGCAAGTTGGATTTTCCGACACCGGAGTCTCCGATGAGAACTAACTTGAAGAGGTAATCATAGTCATCATCAGCTCTGTAAGCGGCCATGATTGGATACAATAAGGTGGAGTAAATTAGGTTCGAAAGTGAAGTAATTTGATGGAGATTTGAGATTGAATTAGTGGAGTATGTGATTGTAGATTCAATTTGGAGTGATTGTATCTGAAGAAGATGATCAAAATCTGATCGACAAGATTCACGAGAGGCGCGGACGCGTTTTCGAATATGAAGATTCAACAGATATAGTTTCTAAAGTGATGATGATGATGGTGATGGTGATGGTGATGGTGACGGTGACGGTGACGGTGACGGTGACGGTGACGGTGACGGCGACGGCGACGGCGACGGCGACGGTGACGGCGACGATAAAGTTGGTGACTTTGATTTTCTTTTCTTAAAACCTTCTCATTTGATTTTCTTTAGAATTGGGTTCGTGAGTTGGGTTTTACGTTGGTTGATGTACTTGTTGGATGATATCTTTTGAAAAGTTGAGAGGAAAGCTACATGTAGTTTACAAGCTAAGAGTTTTGCGATATACTGTGGTGTTATCAGAACGGTTTTTTGTTGATGATGAATCTTTATTAGTTAGTCATGTTTCGATCAAGATCCGAAACACCGGCATTCTTTTGGGATTACACCAATCTTTCGTGTGCATGGATAAGAATGGAAAAGATTGATGAACGCTGGAAATTTAGTGAAAATATGATTTTTCACTAACTTTGAATTTTATCAATCGTTCATCTAAATAGGTAAGAAGAAAGTTGCGTGAGGTTTACAAACCTAATGTGTTTATATTTTCACAATAAGTTTAAACTGGTTTAAAATATAGTTAAAGTAAATAAGATATTAATGCTTAAGTAATGAGTTTGATATCAAATTGAAAGCAAAAATGAATAAAAAAGGTTATCCTACTATTACTTGGATATTATTTTCTAAACCATAAAGAACAAGTGAGAACCATAACTATGGTTCTCAAACTCGGGCACACGCAACCTAGGTAACATGTGCAATGCGTCGTTTTTGCACTTCACACACTTGTCTCGCTATAGGATGCTTGAGATCCGCTTTTACTTTGAGGATGGGTCAACATTAACAATAACTTGGCATAGATGCATCATGGTTATCATAGGGATGACACACATGTTGGCACTAGTGTGTGGATGGGTCTAAGGGGTGTGGTTCCTAATGATTGGTTCTTACTAATGGTGCATGAAGTTCCAACTGATGCTTGTGGTTCCCACTACTCGATTTTAATATAGCAGTTACAATCAGTGCCATGAACCAAAAATAACAATTTTATTGTCCAATTAAGCGTTCAAATGCAATTAACTTTTAATCTATTACAAGATTAATACGCATTTCAATTTATCCTTTTGTGTGAATATAAAATGAACAAGATCACTTATATTTTGAGATGATGAACATAAGCAATTGCTAGCTGGTTTTGAAACCTTGCTAGCTGGTTTTGAAACCTTTTACCAAACCAGAAAGATTATTATTAGGATGGTTGTATGAAATCACACGATCAGTTGTTGTTTGTGGATGGTGACTCGATCTTCATGCATGTTTTAGTTAATCCAACTCTAAAAACGATCACACTTTCGTAAGACGTCCGGCAATCATTGACGTCTGGCAAAATTGATTTATTAATTTAATATAAATGTTGACCTATTTCTAGTGTCAAAAAGTGATCAGGACTCTTCATACAACTATAAGTTGATAAGGTGGTTAGGTTACGTGTTATGCTGTTGTGTTTAAGATGTGAAAACCAAGAGGTTCCACAAATGCATATCATGAGCTAGAACGCCGCCCTTATGGGCCATGAGGATTTGACTGTGAGTAAGGCCACTGATGTTTGGCGCATTTCTTGGATTTTTTAAATTTTTTCTTTTTGCTTTCTGTTTTTACCACCTTAGGGCATCAAAATTCAAAATCTTACACTTGCAAGGATTTAAATCACATTACTCTTGGACTTGTAGGTCATAAGTTCTTAGCTTGATCTATCAATCATAAGAGTACACATTGTTATATATGTTTATAAGAAGTCTCGCAATCACACTCACGCGCATCATTACACACCTTAGTGAGTATTACTTTGACCACACCACCGCCTACATGACCTTACAAGATGCCACTTTTTGCTTACATAAAACAACATAGTTTTGACGGAAAAAAAGGATGATGCTATACAAACCTCTTTTCATATTATTTTTACTTGTTATATCTTTCTCTTAAACTTTCAATAAATACAATTCACGATTTTCTTTCTTTTATCTTCTTCTTGTACTTTATTGCCTGTTTTAATAATATAATAATAATTGTCTTTAGAGTATGTTAATGTGTTTTTCTAAAAGCCAATAAACGAAATAAATTTTAAAAATGATAGATTTTACTTTCTTGTATATAAGGAAACTTTATTCGTTTGTATTAAATTAAAAACAAAGTAAATTACTATTTTTACTATGGTTTGTACAAAGTAAAATTTTCATCCAAAAGATTAAAACTAACCATTTTAGTCATATACTTTCCACTAAGTAACGTTTTACATACACTCCATCAACTCATACATAAAATTCGTTAAAAGTCACTCATGTAGCCCTTACACAAGGGGCATTTTAGTCAGAAAAAAGACCTAATTTACACCAAATGTAATGAAACACATCCAATCAAACAAAAATGTAGTTTTTAACTAAATGCAATCAAGCTAAAGTGTATTTTTTTAATAAAACACATTCAAATTAAAGCAAGTTGGAGGTGTAAATGTGAAATTGAAGCATATTGCCGGCCAGTGTGAATCGAATGAAACTAATTGGAGGTGTAAGGTCACTGTTGATCGAATGAAACTAATTGGAGGTGTAAGGTCACTGTTGATCGAATGAATCAGATTGGAGGTGTGAGTTGACCGACTGAATGAAGTAGAATGCGCGCTAGTGTCGATCAACTGAAGCACATAGTGTGAGGCCAATGTCGATTGAAGTTGCGTGCAGGTAATCGATTGAATGAAGCTGTTCAATTGAATGAAGTTGTCAATTGAACAAAGCTGTTCGATTCTTGTGACTTGGAGTTGTACAATTGCATAATCAATGCTTGGGCTGGAGGCAAACTTAAATCTATTTAATATATACACACACACTCTCTCTAAAGTATTATATGGACTAAGACGAAATAAAAATTTCAAATAAAGGATATAGCACTTTTAATAGTCTATAGTCTACTTCATAATAAGCCAAGCACATATTAAAAAAACAGTGAGATGTGATCTATTTAGTGTGTTATTTAAAAAAAGTGACTTTTACATATTTTCTATTCCTAAGAACTTAATTTACATATTTCCCCAAGTAAAAAAATCAATTACATTTTTCGTTCCTAAAACATATATATTACATATGTATCCATTTCATTCAACTTAAACTATTAAATAAATATTTACCTTGTTTTTACTAAAAAAAATTATATTTATGTTTTATTATTAAAATTGTTTAAAACTTTTGTCAATTGTGTTTTGTATTTGAAGATATAACTTTAATTATCAGTTATTGTTGTTTTGAAATAAAGTTTTAAACCATATGTAATTTTTTTGTTTTTATTTAATATAGAAGACTCACTTGAGCAACTATGTAATTGATAGTATTAGAAAGTGAAATGTGTAAAAATATTTTAGTGAAACACGAGTAAAATAATCATTAAATAAATAATTTCACTAAAATGGATAAATATATAATATATATGTTTTAGAAAAAAGAAATATGTAATTAATAGAAGATATCTTGTTGTAAACGCCCCTTTAAAAAAACTTAATGCCCGTCTTCTCCGATAACCTGTTGTTAGGTTGTCTGGAAAGTTTGTTTTTGAGTTGCATCAATAGAAGATATCATATCATTCAAAATCATACCTTGGCTTCATGGACAATTTTCGATTTGTGAGGAGAGCATCTGTACACCAATTTTGAACTTTTAAAAATCAATATCTATAGATAATAGTAAGCAGAAAATAAGACAAAAAAATATAATAGGAAAAAGTTATGTAAGCATTTATAGTAGGTTTTTTATTTTAATATGAGTGTGTACTAATGGTTGTTAGTGGTTATAAGTCAATAAGAGAGACAATTTATAAGAATTATTTGTGATTTGTCATGTTTGGGGAAACACGGTAAAACCCTTATAAATTTTTTAATATTTTTAAAAGTGATTGTGAGTGAAGAAAAAAAATATAATAATAAAAATATTAATAAAATATTATTTAATTAAAAATATACTAAAAAAGTAATGTTTTTTATCTATACTAATAAATGATTATAATTTATGTCATGTGTGACGTGTCTATACTAATAAATGATTATAATAATTAAGAGCTTATAATTCTTTTTTTTTTGTTTTTTGCGGTTTAAATGGTTTTAACTCTTAGAGCATTAACATTGAAGTCTTTACAAATATGTGAGTGTGTTTGGTATATTATATGGAATAGTTTTGAGTTGTTATGAGTGAATGAGAGAGAAAATGTTATTGTGGATTAGTATATTTAAAGAATCATTATTCACTTTTTATAAAATTTTTTAATATTTTTTAAAATAATTGTGAGTGGAAGAGAGTAAAAAATTTAATGATAAGGGTATAAAAGTATTATTTAATTAAAAATAAAAAAGAAAATATAATAATTTTTAATATAATTATATAATTTTTTTTGTAAAGCCTCGTATAATAAACTGAACTAAAGTAGTAGTATAGATATAAAAATAAAAATAAAGAAGTTAATTAATGTGAAAGAGAGATACAACAAGAAGTTGGCTCAAAGAAAGTCTACGGACATTGATATGTTATAACACGTCAGTGTTTATCTGCACAGTTTTTTCCCAACGTGACACATTTCGTTCGTTTATACTCTCTACATATAGTCCACTGTCACATTGTCTGAGTTTCTCACGTAATTCATTACTCATGACTCCCAAATCCAATTCTTCTCACTTCCCCTCTGAAGATTCCGACTATCTCTCCGGCTTCGGCAACAACCTCTCGTCGGAGGCCCTCGCCGGAGCTCTCCCTCACGCCCAAAACAGCCCCCTCCTTTGCCCCTACGGCCTCTACGCCGAACAGATCTCCGGCACCTCCTTCACCGCCCCCAGAAAGCTCAATCAACGAAGGTACCATCATTACTTTAATCGTTAGTTCATGATTGTTCAATGACCGATATGTTCGTTACGAGGTCTGCCTGAGAGGCGATCACAGGACCTTCGATTTCAATCAGAGTCGTATGCACATCAATTTCTCGTCAGTAATAGGAAATGTATTTTTATCAGTTTTTGTGTTTTGAAGGCTAAGTGATTTAGCGGTCCAATTGATTGGTATCGTCTAGGGTTTTTTTAATCTGTATAAGCTGGAATTTTAAGTTGTGTACCATAAGGTTCTGATTTGTGTGTTTTGTCAGTAACATAAGTTTTGTATATTTCAGGTATATATTGAGGTGTTGATGTGTTTTTTTTTGTTTGTAACAGTTGGTTGTATCGGATCAAGCCTTCGGTCACTCATGAGCCGTTTAAGCCTAGGGTACCTAAACATGGGAAGCTCGTGAGTGAATTTAGTCAAGTTAACAGTGCTGTTAATCCGACTCAGATTCGATGGAAGCCTGTTGAGATCCCGGATGAACCGACTGATTTTGTGGATGGGTTGTACTCTGTTTGTGGGGCTGGTAGTTCGTTTCTTAGACATGGTTTCGCCATTCACATGTAATGCATGCTAAGGTTTTGCTTTACTGCTATTGTAGTTTTGTTCAAGTATGGTACCGTTAAAGTTATGCTGTGAATTGTGATATGATTGTTTAGGTACACGGCAAACAAGTCAATGGACAACTGTGCTTTCTGTAATGCGGATGGCGATTTCTTGATAGTTCCTCAGCAAGGAAGTAAGTTGTAACTGAGGGTAAAGTTTAAATTAACATTTGCCCTCATTTTGGACCTCCAAAAGTTACTAATGTTTGTTTGAAAGATTGTATGTTTTGTTAAATACATTATGCTTTGACATTGGAGACACAGTTTTATTCTTTCTATCATCCATACAGGGCTGTGGATCACTACTGAGTGTGGAAAATTACAAGTATGCCCTGGTGAAATTGTAATCCTGCCTCAAGGATTCCGGTTTTCTGTAGATTTACCGGATGGTCCTTCACGTGGTTATGTTGCTGAGGTTTTTGGTACTCATTTTCAGCTGCCTGATCTTGGGCCGATAGGTGGCTACTACTGATCTTTTATTTTTTTTTCTCTTATGTTCTTGTATTTCAATGATGTTAATATTCGTCTCCTTAAATATATAACCCTAGTTATTTATATGGTTTATTAATCTATATTCTGTTTAGGTGCAAATGGTCTTGCTTCTGCAAGGGATTTCCTTTTTCCCAAAGCTTCATTTGAAAAGGAATCACGTCCGGGTTACACAATTATACAGAAATTCGGTGGTGAACTTTTTACTGCTAAACAAGATTTTTCACCTTTCAATGTGGTTGCTTGGCATGGTAATTATGCCCCCTACAAGGTATGCATGTGCATTAACCGTCTAAGTAATCAATTGAGAAAATCGATTAATAACTCATTGGCATTGCTTTCTGGTTTGATTGATAAATGCATAGTAGTTACTTGTTGGTAGATTTCCCTTCTGCTAAACTCTTGTAATCGCTAGGCAGAATTGCCTTATGACAGCTTTTAAATATCCTAACATCATCGATTTTTTTTTATTTGATTTTAGAAGTTTTTTAAGCTTAACGGATCATGTTAAGGGTAATTGTCCTTTCTGCTTAAATATGGACCGAGGACATAGTTCTCCCAAGGTTTTCTTCGTAATTAACTTAGACAAGTCCATTAAAAGAATATGTATCTTATTAATGTGGAAAGCTAATGAAACACAAGGCCATCTTGATTCGAGGTGATCCCAACATATTAATGCTTGCCCTTGTAGTCATTTGACCTGATGGAACCATATTGATTGCTTGCAGTATGACCTAAGCAAGTTTTGCCCTTACAATACAGTTTTGGTTGACCACGGTGATCCATCAATTAATACCGGTGAGTGGATTCTGCTGTTATTGTGATATTGTCTTTGAGATAGCCATAATAAAATAAGGAAAATTTATATTCATCTAAATCTGTCTATCTGTTTTGCGATCCTAACGCAGTTCTAACTGCACCAACTGATAAACCTGGTGTTGCGTTGCTTGATTTTGTCATATTCCCACCACGTTGGTTGGTTGCTGAGCATACCTTTAGACCCCCTTACTACCACCGCAATTGCATGAGTGAATTTATGGGTCTAATTTATGGAGGATATGAGGTACTATTTCAAATAGATGCAGCAGTTTATACCCACAAATAAAATTATAAAATTTAGCTTCGAAGGAAATAGGTCATTTGGGTCCTAATAGGTGAAAGTTACCCAATGCACATTTTTATTTTAAAAGCATATAAAACTTCACCTTTATTCAAAATATCAGATTACAATTGAAATAATAAGCTTTGTAATCAATTTGACACACCATTTACTTATTAAAAGGTTAATATATTCACACAAAAGGTTTTTGTAAAGCTAATATTTTTAGACAAAAGGTCTTTATGGTCAACCCGACCTCATCTGACCCGTTCAACCTGGGACAAAAATAATCCGTGTTGAACCGTTATCCATTTCTTCACCTAAAAAGAACTAGAGAAAAAGGGTTGCTTTTTATATTGTTGTTAGATAATAACTAAATTAACTACATTTTCAGGCAAAAGCTGATGGGTTTCTGCCTGGTGGTGCAAGCCTTCACAGTTGCATGACTCCTCATGGTCCTGACACGAAAACTTATGAGGTAAAATTTCTTTATTCGCATAAAAATAACATTGTTATGTAATTTGTTTCGCCTTATAAACATACTTTCTTTGCTACAGGCTACAATTGCACGAGGCAATGATGCCGGCCCCCACAGAATTAGAGACACAATGGCGTTCATGTTCGAATCATGTCTAATGCCACGAATCTGCCCGTGGGCTCTTGAATCACCATCTGTTGATCATGATTATTACCAATGTTGGATTGGATTAAAATCACATTTTACCGACAACGAGGGTTTACAAAACGATGGGCACTCGAATGTTGAATCCTAGGGTTGTTCATCTGCTAGGATGGTGATGTTTTCCCAAATGAAGCAAGTGTACTGGTAAATAATAATGTCTATAGATGAAGCATATGTACATAATCATGTAGGGGTGGGAGCATAATAGTAGATAAATAATGATAATTAAAAGGCAAAACATACTATCTAATATTTCTCATTTGTTTTTTTTTAACGGTAAATATATCATGCTCCTACTTCTAAAGTACTCCAAATATCTTAAATCATATCTGAGTTAGAGCTCAAAACCTCCATTTTAAGAGGCAAGTCATCTATCAAGTATGTTTCATTTCATAATATTTCTTTTACATATCTGTTTTTTTTTTCAATTATTTTATATATAATTCCTTAGTTGGGATATGTTAAAGTCACTCTACTGATTGCCTGATTATTACATGTTTAAATAACAACAAAAAATAAGATATCCTAAATTAACTAGCTCTATTTTCTAAAGACATCCAAACACACATCTTCAACGTACAACTCATATTTTGAGTTGTTCATTCGTAGGTTCAACACCTGTCATATTTTGATGATCGTTAATAGTAATAACTTTGTTCATCCGTAAAAAAACTATACATATTCCTGTTTCACTCGCTAAACCTATATTACAACTTTTATCTTATCATCTCCAACACCTTTTAATATCAATTAAATCACGAGATTGTCGGCTTTATAGTGGGAGCATGATGGAGCTAGTTTTCGGTGGTGGTCAGAACCTATTGCGAAGGGGTTATATGATGTAGGCTATAGCTTCTAGTCGTCCTCTTTTCTTATGACAAAGCTTAGATTTTGACAATTTAAATGTTTATTATTTTAAATTAACAGAGTTAATGTTTTTGGATATATATAACAACTTTTTAAAACTTTGGAGAGTTAGATGCGAAAAAAACTTTTCAATGAAAATAAAAATGTGATCAAACTTTAGCTAAGAAAATGACAATTCATTCTAAATAATTTATAAAAGCCCAAAAGATTTTATAGGAGAGTTCTATCAAATTATTTAAGTTGAACATAATCATATGAAGTCTTGAGGGGATGTTATAGAATTGAAAACGAGTAAAATGAAAAAAAAAAAGAAAAGGAAAAAGAAAAAAGAGAGAGAGAGGTGGTCTAAGCAAATGAGACATTAAGCATCCAATAAAGGTAGAGTCAACATTTAAATCATCAATGTATGTAAGAAAAGATGTTTAGAAAAGATGTTTGTGGTATCTGGTCTCTCTCTATTTTGTTCAATAAGAAACCACATCAATACTCATTATCCTAATGCTAGAAGATAAAAGATTTGTTTAAATTTAGTTGTTTTTATCCATTAGAATTAAATTTACTCTTAAAAAATATGAACATAAACAATACGAGACATGCACGGTTTGAACTTGGACTTGTCGTACGAGTACTAGACAAATTTCGTAATTTGATCAAAAAACCAATTGATTTGATGGAAGTGTTTTAAAAGATATGAAAGTTAAATAAAATCACAGGAACTCTTCTTTAGAAAGGATATATTCAAAGAGATGAACATGGTGATTTAATTCATGAGGGTGAACAAGAGCCCTACATAAACATCAAGTGGAAGATCAAAAGTTACTGAATAGATTACACGATCATATCCCTCAGCAGTGTTGTAACAAAATCATGATTATTTTTATAGTTTAGACGATGAATAACATCGAAAGTTCAATACACATATATGACACTTCCTGTCTTTTCTATTTGAAAATGATGAATTAGCAAGTTTGAGTTTCTCTACATGTAAAATCACAAGAACAATTTTCTTATTTTAATTTGTTGTTAAATGTTTCAAGCTTAGCAGTGGCGAATTATTATGTGTTACTAACTAGGTGAAGGGAGACTTTGTCTCTCTTGGAGGTCCAAGGTTTAAATCTTGACAGTGACGAATTATTACTAACTAGATGTTACTAACTTTTAACAACTAATCAATCGTTCAAAAAACGTTTGAAGCTAAATATTGATGTCCGCATTTAACTTGAGGGGTCAATGTTAGGACTTAGGAACATGTAATAGTTAGCAACTTGAAAGTCTTATAATAAATATATTGAATTTAAGTAACATCTTAAATAGTCTTATTTAATTCTATTTAAATCTATGCAATTTTTTTTCAAAAAACTGGATGATCAGGGGCGGAGCTTGAACACTCTCATAGGGGGCGGGGTGAAACTAAATTCTTTTTACGGGAGCGAACTTAATATATATATAAATTTATTAACACTACCAGACCAAAATTAACATCCATGGTGGGTAGCCCCCAGACCCTATTATCCTTCATCTATGTGGATGACCTTTCGTCAATGGATTTACTCAAGTGACCGGACTTAAAGTATACATTGGCTGTTAAAAAAAAGTTATCTAATTTCTATGTGTTTTAAATTCTTCACAGGACACCGAATTATGGTGTTGCTGCTCATAAGACATCTAATCTTCTATGGTTGTAGTAGTTCAGAATCAACCAAACTTTCATCCTCATTCTCTTTGTCTTCCAATACATTTAACTTATGTGTTGTAAATTTGATATATGGGGACCTTCAACCATTCAACTCATATCAATCGAATGTCTTCTTAGATCCTTTCACATTCATTAAGCATAAATTCCCTTTTAACTATTTTCTATTAACTTTTCATATGTTGGTGAGATGGTTATTGGTAACCAAAGTGAAAATTAAAAATATCATCCTTCGGTTATCTGATGTTTTTTTTTAATATTTGTGCAAATTAATTGATAGTATGAGTTATTATAAATCAATTAATAATAATTTGGATTATTAAATTTCAATTTGTATTATTATAAAATACTTCATATATAACCCTTATGAACTTGTAAAATATGATATTTTTTAGAAACATAGTTTCTATATATGACATATTAACATTTATAAAACATGATAGAATAAATTTTTTGAGTATTTTGGGACTTGCTAACCGGCATGCTACACTCTCATCCCCGCATGTCGTAGAAGGCAACTGACTCAAGGATCTTAACCAAGCCAAATGGTGGGTTCGAACTACTATATACGTCCTTCAATTGTGTTAGACTAGGATTGTGATTCACATCCCTGTTTATTGTTGTGTGTAAAGTGTATATATATATATATATATGTATGTATATATATATATATATATATATTTATATATGTGTATGTATGTCTATATATATATATATATATATGTGTGTGTGTGTGTATATATATATATATATATTTGATATGAAATCACACAACTTGTTTTAAATTTAAAGAAATGATTATCACCTTTAGATTAACTACACACAATAGGCAAACGCACATATCGTATAGTAGTATAGTTTGAGGTAAGAACCGAGTATCTATCCGTAGACACAATGACTCCTAATACTTAAATCATCACCACTCCACCACCACCACTTCTCGTCAGTCATCACCACAACCACACACCCCATATCCACCACCACTCCACCACACACCCCATTTCCACCACCGCTCCACCATATCACCACCACCACCATTGCGCCTGCTCACTTTTTCCTCTTGCATCAATGATAATGTTCTTCCGATGACAAGAAATAGAAGTTGAGGTGGTAGTTTGGATAGTTTGGTAATGTGAATGTGGGGTATTTTGTTTTTGTAGGTGGTGTTATTACGGGTTTGTCAGAAAGTTGCAATGTGGGGATGTGGTGGTGTCGAGGGATAAAATCTTCATTTCTTAAGTATTTTAACATAAAAAACTAACATTCGTTTGACCCAGGTTGAAACAGTGTTTTTTTAAACCTAAGGATTAAACCTGTAATTTTGAAATTCTATAAACGAAATGTGAAATTTGAACAAATCTTAGGAATGATTCGTGTAATGTACTCTTTTCTTTTACCAAAAAGACTTTTGGTCTAATGAAACCTCAAATCAATATCTACGGTTAACATTAAATCAATACGTACGGTTAACATTATGTTCGAAAAAACCACTCCGGTATCATGTTAGTTTTAAACCATTAAAAAATATATATATTCATTATTTAGAAGGTATTGGTATCCCGGATTCCCGGCAATAGTTGAGGTTTCATTTTCCAAGATTCAGAATTAGCAAGATTATGGAGATCATACCATTCCACCTACAATCACAAATATGGTCAGTCTGTCAGTTTCTGAGAATTCATCGCACCTTAAAGAAACCTCATTTCAAAGTACTCACTTTTTTCCCTAAATTGGCCATGGATCATGACATTTCTCCTTCTTCCTTCACTTTGAACTTCTTTCTTACTATTTCACTTTTCCCTTTCACACTTCAATGTCCCTTGTTACCAATCATCACTGCAATTCAGGTACCCAAAACTCTCAGCAAATGAACCCATTAATCTTTATAAGATTTCTTGTTATTTGCTTCAAGGGTTTGTGAAATCTTTATTTTGATCTTATTTTAGTCGGTAAAGTTTGTTGTTTGTTGGATTTAGTTTTGAAAATTGTGGGAGTTATTAACAGTTAATTGTTTCACATAATCTCTGCTGCTCATTGTAGCGCATTTGTTCATCCCCTTTATGAGGGTGTGTGTAAGATTTTTCATTTAATCATGTTTTTCTGGATGATCTTTATTGTCTGTAAGGTTGTTAATTGCTTCATGGGTGTTTCAAATCTTTGATTTAATCTTGTATTATTGATCATCTTTGTTGCTTTTAGGGTTGGTCATGTTAATTGCTTTATTGGGTATGCCAAAATCTTTTTATCATCTTATTTCTTGATAATCTTTGTTGGTTAGTTGGCTACTTTTGTTAATTGGGTCATGGAATGTGTGAAATCTTCCATGAATTCTTAATTTTATTGATAATCTTTGATGTTAATAGACACGTTCGGACTCGTTCATATGGTTGACTTCATCCTAAGAATATATATATCATTTGTGGTTAAACTTGAGTAACATCATAAGTTTTCCATAAACTGTGATGGTTTTGTGCTAGGTTTTTGTATTGTGTCGAGCACATAAATGGGTGTTTTTGCTTGGTTTAAGAGGAGACACTGCGATAAGAGAAAGAAGGAAAACACGGCACTAAAGTTTAAGGTGATGACTTCACTTAAGTTTGATGTTATTATGATCATTGTTAGTTGAAGTTTAGGCTAAGAAATTGAATGCAATTTATGCTATGTTTTATCTTACCTCGAAGCCTATTTAGGTGTGCACTTTTCAGTAATACTAATTCTCATTACCTCATTTTTAATCTTCCTTTCAAAAGAAAGGATGTATGCTTTGACTTTCAGGGTCAAACAAGTAACTTTCAAATTGAAAGTAAATACGAATCGTGTTGAAAGTTTAAAGGACCTGTTTTTCTATATTTATTGTTCATTATATAGTACTGTGTAGTTATCTGATATTCAAAATCTTCACATAATCCATGAAGACCCGTATGGGTTCTAAAGTAGTTGGGTTGATTCAAAAGTCAAAGCATTGCTCCTCTTTTGGAAAATATTAAGGCTAATGCTCTATATAGCATATTCAACAGGATCCCATTGATTCGAAAGGTGAGAAGGTTACAGATCCTCTCATGAACAAATCAAAGTTTCTTGCTTCTAAAAGAGAACTTGCTGCTATTAAAATCCAAACTGCATTTCGAGTGTACAAGGTATGTGTTTATATATCATGTTTCCGTCTTGTGGGTCCCATTTACTTGTAATGAAGATGGGACCCACCAAATGTAGTTGAAATCTGATGGTGTTGTAAAAAAAATCTTGAAGATAGTTTCATTTTGTACATGAACAAATGACAGGCGAAAAAAACACTAAGTTGTCTCAAAAAGATTTCAAGATTTCAGGCACGGATCAAAATGGATGGTCTAACAAAGCAAACTTCAACGGCTCTTGAAAGATTACATTTTTGGAGCAAAATTCAGGCGGATATCAGTGGCCGCCGCCTCTGCAAGGTGGCAGAAGGCCGGGTGGAGCAAATGAAGATTCAAGAGCGGGTGAAAGTTGCATCCAAAGTTCATGAACTTGAGGTATTGCTTATATTATTATGCAGTTATATATCCCCAAGGCACACGATTTTTACACTTGAAAACATTGTAAGTTTGCAAGAATTAGCATTCTTGGACATAGGGTCATTCACTGGTCCGAACCAAATATGCAAAGTGGAACTAATAACTGGAAAACATGAACCAGTTTGGTCCTAAACCGAACCGTGAGCTGATCACAGACTTGGGTTTTTTATAGATTGTGGGTAAATGGTTCTTTGATCAATGGCTATTCATCTTTAGGACCTCACATTTTCATTCTGTAGGACCCATTTATATGATGTGACAATTATTTGAATATGAGATAGTCGGTCCAGTTTAGTGATCTATGAAGCAGCTGCATACCTGCATCTGTTATTGTTGTATATGAGTTCATGAGCATCTATTTCTAAAATAACTACAAATATTCTACTCTCAACATTAAATTCTCACCTTAACTCCTAGCCCGAACCAGTGTACTACTTGGAATAAATAATATGCACATTATTGTCGACAGCCACTTAAATATACTGGTCTCATGCTCTTGTTCATGATGTTACATGAAGATGGGACCCATTAACCGTCGATCTCTAATAAACTCTTTGTACAGATGAAATGGTGGAGTGGATCCGTGACAAAGGAGATAAACGGTTTGAAGATGCAGCAAACAGAGAAAGCAACTAACAAGCATGAACGGGCTTTGGCATACGCGTTCTCTCATCAAGTATGTTAACATACTAACAATCTTTTACATCTTTTTCTTTAAAGATTTGTGCTTTTAAGATCAACGTATTAAAATTGTTATTGTGGTTGTAATTAATTTGTAAAGTGGAGGGCGGATTCGAGTAGATGTTTTGGTCAAGCTTACTATGATTTAAGCAAAGAAAGCTGGGGTTGGAACTGGACCGAGCCGTGGATTGTGGTTTATCGATTGGAGGGTCAACTTGTGATCCGGCCCATTGTCTCTCCACGAGCCAGGATACGAGAGAAGCGAAGAGTAGGCGTGTTAAGTAACAAGTCAAAACGGCTCGATTCTCATAAGTGAAAATACTAAAAAAACACTGTCATGAAAAAAATTTATATTCCATTCGTTTTCAATGACATGGTGTTTTTCAGTATTTTTAAAAAGTATGTTCTGCTTGCGAATGGAAAATCAAAAAGAATGGTTCCGGTATTAATTATTGTGTATATGAAGTACACACAAATGGGCATTGGTTGAGTTTTGCTTTTAATTATTCTTTTTTGTAATTTATGGTTTTATTTAATCAAGTTTTATACCATATTGTAATGTATATTCTCACCTGAAGTTTAATAATTTAATGAGTTTGTTTTCACTCGGATTAGTTTATAAGCTTTTATGTTATTGTTACATATATGCATTTAAAGTTAGTTGAACTTCCTATATCTTTAATATTAAGAGAGAAGTGAATATATATCAGTCACATTATGATGTAGCTAATTGCCTAATTTATGCATACAAATAAGTCTCATATGTGCGTATATAGAATGAGTTTTATGTAAAGATATGCGATAATACATATTTTAACTGTGATACGTAACACGATTAGTCAATGAGATATGGATGTTTTTTTTATTATGTTTTTATATATTAAAGTATTGACTAAGTTCACGTATTGTTGCTACATTCAATCCAGGGTCGGGTATCGTTGTTCGGTATAGCTGAGTCTACCCTCTGTGATTCATTCTAGATCTTGGAACCCGAATATAACTACAAATATGATCTACATTAGAGAGCCTGGGGGATTTAGCTCCAAGGACAATCCGAAGTTTAAATCATTACCAAATATAACATGGGCAATATGAACCTTTGTGACTGTCACATTATAACATCAAAAATGTCACATTGTATTCATTGTTACTGTCAATGTGTGCAAAGAGATACCTTTTTAAGCCAACTCTTATGAAAAAATAATAAGAGTAAATATCTTGAAAGCCTCATACTTATAAATCCTTGTAATGTTTTAGCATCATTTTATGAGGGGTAAGTCAAATTTTATTAATACGTTGAATAAACAACTTTGTTAAAGTTCAATCATTTAATTTTCATGTTACGTGGGATAAACTAATCTTTGTTAAACCTATATCATTTTCATTTTAAAATTCCTTATAAATCCTTATATCTTGTATATAAGCTAAACTTTGTTAGAATTATATCATTTTCATTTTTCCAAAGACTTCAAACCTTTTGACTCCACTACTGAAAAACTTTCCCCAACAATCAACGTGTTCAATGATTATTACAAGTATGCATATTTAAACAAGTTTATATACTTAAATAAGTTATTAAATTTATTAAGGAATTTTTATTGTTTTCTTATAATATTTTATTTTAATCTAGCTACTTGTGAAAAGACTTAAAAGAAAAATCTTTATCTTTTTATATGCAATTTGAACTTACGAAACCTCAACTATTTACATTCTCGTTTTCTTTTCCTAAGCATACTGTTCTTTAAACATTGTACTTGGTTGTACTTAAAAGAGATCCCTATATTAGTTTCTGGGTTTGTTTAGTTAAATGCAAAATATGGTTTATTGGTTTATTCAATTTATTGGGTTACATTTAAAGCAAAGGTTAAAAAATATGATTCTTTTGGTCCATCCGGTTAAAACCAAATTCAAGATTTTGATAATCAAAACCGAATCATAAGTTTAGTTTGGTTTTTAAACAAACTGAAATCTACGTTTGTTATTAGTTTCTGTTTGATCTGGTTTTTTGTGTTAGTTGGTCTTTGTTAAGTAGAAATCTTGTTTAAAGTTGAGGGACTATTCTTGACAATGTTTAATAGTTGTCACTTAGTATAAAAGTTAGTTTCGGTAGTTAACAAAACACAGTGTATAGTGAGCATAGTAAATTTTCTTCCGAAGCTTGATTTCTTCCGAAATCAGTTGCAGTTCAAATTTGTTGTTCATGTTGATTCTTGATATTCTTAATAAGATTCATTCAATCTTTAGTTGATCAATTGGTGTTTTACATAACAGTCTTGATGACATAATATCATACTTGTTTAACCATATTTAAACAAGATATATTTACATATCATACAACATTAATCATATAACAAACAATATTTTAATTTTGTTAAAACTTTAAAAACTTAGAATTACTAAAATTATACAATATTGATTTACACATTAAGTATGTAACATTTCAAGTGACTTTTTAAATAGGATTTCTACCGAGTTTATTATTTTTTGATAAAAATTTTGTTAAAATAAATCCATTTTTATATCCTATTGGAGCGATTCATTACATTCCTTTATTGATTTCAACCCTCCAATCACCGAGTAAGCAACTTAATTTCATGTTTTTAATTTTCCTCTTTTTATTTTATTTTTATTTTCCCCCCTTTCGTTATCGTCTTACAACCTGAAAAACCCTAGTTCCGTGTGGAAATTGATCTCTGTTTTCCTTCGATTCGAAGCTTTCTTCTCCACAGATCTGTTTCTAGGGTTCGATTTCTCTAATTTCACCCTTTAATTTCGTTTTCCCCTTCGATTTTGTTTGTATTTAAGGGTTCTATTTCTTCAACCTTTGTTGTTGTCCCAAACCCTAGCTTCATCGAACCATTCGATTTCTTCGTCTCTTTCGAAGAAATCGGAGATCTTTTTGTTGTTATAGACTGTTAGGGGTTTGATTTTCTTTTTGAAAGGTTAAAATTAGGGTTTCTGATTTATCGATTTTGTTGTTAGTTTCTTCGAACGTGAGTGTTCGTATATGTATGGATTCAGGAGTATTAGACGCTGATAAGATAAGAAAAGAGAAGAGTAAGTGGGGTGAGTGCAATAAGGTTTATACAAGAAGACGTAAACAAGTAGTTGATAACGCCGCCGTCGCCACCGCTAACGCCACCGCCACCGCCACCGCCACCGTCGTTTCTCCGGCCGCCGCAGCGGTACCATCGTCTTCTCCGGTCACCGGAGGGCCCACTGTTTCTCCGGTCACCGAAGCGGGTCCGGCTTCTCCAATTACTACCGTTAACAACGAGCAATTTGCAACAGAGGAAGCAAATTTACATAGGGTAGCTGATTCGAATGAATCTTCGGGACAAAGTCTACGGGACGAACGGGTGGCTGTGGGAAACGGGGTTGTGAGACCTATAGTTACGTTGGTGGATGATCGGGTGAGGATTCGTTTGGAAGCTTCGACGTCTAAGAATGACATTCAAGAGCTTAGGGAGAAGCTTAAACTGGAGCTGGACCAAGTTAGAAGTTTAGTTCAAAGGCTTGAAGACAAAGGAGCTGAGATTACGCAGTATTCAAATCATTTGGTCACCGTGAACAATGATGAAAATTATAGTCGATTACAGTATCCAGGTGATGTTACAATAGATAGGAGATCACTGGTTAGAGTTAATTCAGAGATGGGTGCGGATTACATAAATAGGAGAGCGTTAACGAGAGTTCATTCGGAAGTTGGTTCTGATATTGTTGATAGGAGGGCCTTGATGAGAGTCAATTCCGAAGTGGGTCCTCTTGAAACTCAAGAAATGTCAAGGTTTAGACAGTTAAGTGTATCAGTTGGTGATTATGTTGAGAAAGAGAAAAGGACGCCGAAAGCTAATCAATATTATCGGAATTCTGATTTTCTTCTTGGAAAAGATCGATTGCCTCCTGAAAGTAACAAGAAATTGAAATCTAATGGAGGTAGAAAGTCAGACTATGCGGTTAGTCTTGAAAGGCACAGAAACCAGGTGTTTAGAAGTTGTAGCAATTTGCTGCAGAGGTTAATGAAGCACAAGCATGGTTGGGTGTTTAATGAACCTGTCAATGCCAAACTACTTGGGCTTCATGATTACCATGACATCATTAAACATCCAATGGATTTGGGGACAATTAAGAGTCGGTTAGCCCAGAACTTCTACAAGACGCCTGGTGAATTTGCAGAGGATGTCAGACTCACGTTTCGTAACGCCATGACTTACAATCCCAAAGGTCAAGATGTACATGTTATGGCTGAACAGTTATCAGATATATTTGAAGAGAAATGGGTAGTCATAGAGTCTGACTGGGGGTATGGAATGGTTCATGATACTCCAATTGCAAGAAAGAGTCATAATTTTAAGACTCTTGATAGGTCACAATCTATGGGCTTGCCCTTCATGGCTAGGCCAAAACCTCCAAGCTTTGCACCCGTGAGTAGGACACCTGTCCCAAAGAAACCTAAAGCCAAGGATCCCAATAAGAGGGACATGACTTATGAAGAGAAGCAAAAGCTCAGTGCAAATCTTCAGAATTTACCTTCTGAAAAACTTGACAGCATTGTGCAGATCATTAACAAGAGTAATACTTCACTTGCTCAAAATGATGACGAGATTGAAGTTGACATTGATAGCGTTGATGCTGAAACTCTTTGGGAACTTGATAGATTTGTCACCAATTACAAGAAGAATTTGAGTAAGCACAGAAGGAAAGCCGAACAGGCAAGAGCATTAGCTGGAAATACTAATGGAGCCATGCTACAAGTATGAACCATATACAGCTTCTTTCTGTTTGTTAGATGATTTAATTGAAGATTAATGATTGTGATTTTTGACATTTGTGCAGAACCCTGCAGCGTTCATTCCAGAGGCAGCTCCAGAAAAGAGAGCAGGTAATTTTGTGACATTTTTTATACTCTTCAAATATTTGTTTCTTGAAGAAATATAATCAATTGTGCTAATATATTGCAAACGCTCGTGTCATGTTAAGCAGATCAGCAGAATCCTGCTGCTAGTCCGCGCAACCAAGGAGGGGACAATGCCAGTAGTTCAAGCAGTTCAAGCAGTGATTCGGGAACCTCTTCAAGTGGTACTGGTTTGATAGACATGTTGGTTTTTTGTTGATTAAACCAATTCAAATGTTTTAACTGTTCTGTTTTCTACCACACAGATTCAGATAGTGACAGTTCCTCCGCAGATGGTTCAGATGCAGGACAATAACCTAGGACCTTAAAGAGCAGCAGATTAAGGTAGCTTACAAGACTTTTCTAATATCTACTCTGCAAATTGGGAATTTTGCTTTTGTTTACCACCCAGTGGTCAAATTGCTGAAATAGTTATGCAGGACTTTTGCCTCTTGTAGATTTTTTTGAACCATATATGTTTTGGTTGGTGTTTATAGTAGATTATTGTTTGTGGTATCAAAATATTGATATAAAGAAACGAAGTTAACTGCTCATTCGATTGACTACTTAAGAGGGTCAAAATTTTCCATCATAAGTCCTCTCTCTGTCTTTTCTTTTTTACTTTTGACGGTTTTTTTTGCCTGATATAATTGGCAGTCCTTTAAATTGTAATTTAGGATGTCATTTCAGAAATGGGAATCATTTTGATCACTATCTTTTTTATATTCTTACTATGATCTTTTTCATATTCTTAAACTGAATGATAACAGAACAATTTTTTTTATTTTTTGTGCAGATTCTGGTAGATTCATAGCAAACTGATGTTATCCTGTGGAAGAGCCATATGATTTAACCACAAAGTGTTTGAAACGTTCAGACGTGTTGATCTGGAAATTTTGCTGAACATGTTGGTTGTTACATGTTGAGGAGATGCCTTCTATTAGAAATTAGGATGTATGAAATAGATTTTTTTAGGAATATGGGACTCCTTGGTGTGGCAAATGTAGGTTGCCAAGAATTGCTACCTGCTTTAGTTATGAGCAACCCATGCTAGGTTTTGATTTGTGTTTTGACCAAATGCAGGATTATTTTCATAAGTTGGATGGATGGGTAATGTTTTGCCCTAAACATTATAAGCCGTTCAATTCTTTGTAACGTGTATGAGACATGCCTGATGATAAACTTAGGTAGCATGTACAGTTATTGCTTGTTGGATTTATCTGGTTTTGCCATTTCTTATTCTTGTGCTTGTTTCATTTCTCTTGTTTTCATTCTGCCATTTTATGTTTTATACCTGCTTGTTGAATGTGCAGGCCAACAGGTAAATGTTTGTACGTCTCAAAACAATTAACTTGACATTTTTATTTCAGCACCAAAGTGTAGGTGCAAAATACAAAATGCATTATTTGGGGAACAATTTCCTTTTTTTTCTATAGGGGAAGCAACGCTAAAAAAACATTAAAGAGAGTATGCAAATTTGTGCCTCAGATTTAGCTTTGGTGGTCATCTTTGATTCTCTTATCAATTGATGCCTTAAATTTAGGCACCAGGGCTTCCAAACCTTGTTTCTCATAATCAGAAAGTAACCCTGGCTTAATGGTTGTTCAGTAGTGTTTGGCTGCACAATAAGCACTTGACATCAGGAACACTATTAAGTCCTTTCAAGCAAGTATGCCCCCTGTATATCTGCATAAAACCAGAGTACAGGGGCACAAGTTCAACATCTAGATATAAAATTGAAAATAGATAGTTAAAATTCATTAATTCAATATCTAAAGATGCACACGTGTACATAAAGGCCGAAAAGGAACACCTATAGCATCATATATAGATTTCACATAGTTGCTATTCACTAGATTAAAGACTTGTAGTCTAATGGTAACAAGGTATGTGAAAAAGGTGTATACTATGAGTAGGATAGATGGTGTATGAGTTTGTTGTTCTAAAAAGAAAGAACTGAAAAATAAATTAAAACTTCAAGTGTTGAGTGTAGCGGAACACTCTCTAGCCTTTGTCTCCACAACATCGGCATCACCATCTTGAGTTTGTTTAGTGAAAACAGTTATCTCTTGCCTTTGGTGAAGTCTTCATTAAAAAGCATACATCAATACCATACAACTATTATGCATGTATGCAACTAACTACAGCAGTAAGCAACTCATACCTGAGAAACAATGGTAGAATGGGTAATGCCATTGCCAGCGTGGTCACCAACAATAGGTACATCGACATCTATAAATAGGAATACAGATTAGACTTCAAATTAGGTTTATTAACTTAAGAAAATATAATGAAATGAGTAGTCTGTAATCATACAAGCAACTGGAACCCTTGCTTTTCCAGTATACGAGTTTTGGCCCTAACAACATCAAGTGTGGTAACACCAAACAGCCTCCTCTCATCATATGTACCTGCTTTCTTTATAACCTCAGTAGCAATGGGCACAGTGGAGTTAACAAGCTTACTGATCATATTAATAAGTGCCTGTTGGCCATAAACATATTGGAACAAAACAAACATCAGATAACCTGCAACATAATCAACAAAAACTGATGCCAAAATACAAAGCAAAACTGATAACAATCACTAGATTGTCAAAATCAATCCAAGTTCATAGCACTGATGAAAACTTCGCGTGCAGATTCAAAAAAACTTACTGATGGGATTAGTATGGATATAAAACTTATGCAAGTTCTCAAATTCAATCTGATATTGCTCAGGTTTCCACGTCACAGAATTTCAAATTAGCAGCAGAATGAGTAGCAGTAGCACACATATTAATCACTTGAGAGTTGAGATGAACACCATCAGGCATCAACAGATCGGAACCCTATCCAATAACTAAATGAATACTACTAAACACAAAAAACCCTAGCTACGCATAAGAATCAAAAGTGTGTAGGGAATTAACGATAGGATTTAGTTAGGGAGAAGCTGAGATCTGGAGTGAAAAAGGTTGTGTGATGAATACCGGCGTCGGCAGAAGATTCCGGTGAGTAGCTCCGGCGGAGTAAAGAAGAATGAATTGATGATGATGGATCTCAACATCATCCTTTTCCCCTCACTGTAGTTTTCAAGCGGAGGTGATCGCTGATGACTGATGAGCGATGAGCGATGAGCGATGAGCGATGAGCAGTAACTTGATTAGTTTTGTTTAAGTGCTTATTTTATATTGCATAGGTCTGGTGATTTTGATATCGGGAGCTGTGAACGAACCAAACGTTTAACGGTTCGGCGAGAAGTTCGTTTGTGTTTGTCCGTTTAATATATAAATTGGATATGAACAAGATAATTTCGTTCGTTTACCTAAATTTATATCTATACGTATTAATAAAATAATAACCTTAATGTCACGTGTCATTCTCTTAAGCCTCTACATTTTTTAATTTCCGCCTAAATATGTATGCGTTCTTAATGTTAGTGTAGGACTATTTGACTAAAAGTCAACTTTTAAAACAAAAGATATTTAGGGAAATTTTAGAAATATAACCTTAAATTAGAGCACACATCTTTTTTTGGAAATTAAATCATATCCAATATTTATTATTTTTCAAATAATTATTCAACAAAAACTATAGAAACCATCTATGATTTTCTTCGTTTATAAAATCGATTCATTGATTGTGTGTTTCCATTAAATACTCTGTTTATATTCGAATTTTAACAAAAGTTACGGACTTTTTTCATCGACCCCTCTCCAATTTAAAGGAATTCATGGGTATCTTTTTTGTAAAATAAACTCATATCCGATTTTAAAATATTTCTCAACCATCGCAGTTTTATGACCCTCGTGATTTGTCATAGATGATTTTTACAGTTTTTGCTCATAAATTATTTAAAGAAAGAAAAAATATCAGGTATTATTTAATTTTCAAAAAAAGATTTGCTCCAATTTAGAGTTAATTTTCTAAATTTTCCCTAAATATCTCTTGTATCTGAAGTTGACTTTTAATCAAATGAACCTATACTAACACTAAGAACATATACATATTTATGCGGCAATTCAAAAAGTAGAGGCTTAAGAGAATATCATGTGGCACTAAAGTTATTGTTTTATAATTAACATAGATATTTGATTGGAATTCGTTTGATATGTGGAAATTGTTTTGATGTATCTGGAAGTAATATTGAAAATCACACTTTTATTCCACGCTTGACTTTGACATTTTCAGACAAAATGGTTTATTTTCAATTTCAAAGAAGATAGTTTTCGCTAGCAGTATGTTTTGCAATGATAATAAACAAGAGTAACAAACAATTGCTATTTAAAGTTGGTTTGTTTTTAAACATGAATTATGGTCAGCTTTATATTGCATTATCTCGAGTTAAAAGTAGACAGAGATAAAAATTATTAATATTAGATTATGATGGAAAAAACACCAACAAAACATCAAATGTTGTATACACAAATAAAATTTTGGATTTTATGAATTTGAAATATTGTTTTTTATGTTCAATTTAATTTGTTTATTACTTACAGTTCTTAATTATAAGTTTATTTCATTCCATATTATACACTATTAGAAACGTATAAATATTAATAGAGAAAACTTACTAATATTAAATGTAAATAGTGTTATAAATTATATATAAAAGTCAATATACAAAGTTTTTCAATAACATTATAACTTACAAACCTTTTTAAACAATAATATTTTTGGATTGAACCCGTGTATTACACGGGTCTTTAGCCTAGTGAACTAATATGAACAGAGACTGCGTTCGTTTAAATATGTTTATATACGTTCGATAATGTGTTGGTGTATGTTCGTTTGTGCTTGTTCATTTAAATATTATAAAAATTTATTTTACTATGTCTTTGCTAACATCCCCATTGACTACGTTAAACTTCACGTTATGTTAAATTTTGATAAAGTTTTTAATTTTTGTGTTAGTTATAATCATGTTAAAGTTTGTTCGGATAATTATGTTATGTTTGTGTTAAAACTTGACAAACTTTTGTTTGTGTTGATACAATTTCTCTCAAAGTACAATTCAAGATTTGTCTATTTTATTTATGAATAATGTTGGAATGAAAAATAATAACCAACTTGTTAAACTTGTTAGGATTATGAACACATTAAATTGCTCAATAGATCTGGAACTTTAATGTTGTTAGATGATTAATTTGTTGATGCAATTTTTCAAAGTACAATTAAAAATATGTCTATTTTATTTATGATCAATGTTGGAATGAAAATTAATAACCAACTTGTTAAACTTGTCAGCACTATCAACACATTAAATTGCTCAAGAGACCTGGAAATTCAAAGTTGTTAGATGATTAATTTTTGTTTTTAAATGCTACTCTCGCATTATTGTAGTTATATTGTTTCTAGAGTAAATTACGTTTTTCGTTCCTATGGTTTGGTGGTTATAATCATTTTCATCCAATAGTTTAAAAATACTCGATTTAACCATTATGGTTTGAGATTTGTCACAATTAAATCCAAACCGTTAACTCCATCCAATTACTCTGTTAACTTTTTTAAAAATGATAAAAATACCCTTGGATTAAGAGTGTTATCATATTACATAAACAAAATATGGGTCCCACCTCACACCACTAACCAAACATTAACTCCGCATTTAACCTAACCCTAAACCTCACAGCCACCACCTGCCGACAACCACCACCTATGACTACATCGCCATTGTCACTCGCCGGCTACCACACAGCCACCACCTGCAATTCGTCGACAACCACCACTCGCTCAGATTTGAACCTAACCCTAAACCTCACCTTCTACCTCTTTGACCAGACC